>CM034306.1:33746901-33810605 GCA_019925795.1 Dendrobium chrysotoxum | reverse complement strand
GTGTGTGTGCATGGTTACTAAGCTTAGTATCCACCAAATATATGATTTGACTCAATAAATGTAAAGATACATAGGAATTGAAATTACAGATAATTTATGGCATACTTAACTCTAGTCCACCCAATCTTGAACTCATCAAACTTATAAGTGTATGATGGACTTGAAATGTTAGTACATAGAAAAAAGCATATATGTAATAATAGTAGTTGACAGAGGATAGCCTAGTAATGAATCTTATAATATTTGTTATCATCAAAATAATAAGACTTGGGTCCATATTTGTAATAATCTCCCCCTTTTGATGATGGTAAACATTGTTGGTAAATATCTCAAAAATATTTTTGCTACTTCCTAAACTCCCCCTTACTAGGTGAATCTTTTACAAATAGGTAGGGTTTTTTTTGGTTTATTTAAGAAAATAATGCATACACAAATAATAGAAAATAAACATAAACAAAAGAATAGTAGATTGATCATCCCAATATAGTATAATCTACCAATAATAAACTACTCTCCCTTTTGACATCACAAAAAAGAGGAAATTGCTAAACAAGGACACTGAAGAGAAACACATATGATCCTTTGGAGAGAGAGCTAGAGAGAGAAAGTCTGGTATTCTAGAGAGAGAAAGCTGTGATTTTCAAATTTCTATTTCATGTGTTTTTAGGGGTTGTTCGATGGTGATGTTTGCTCGCCGGAGACCTTCCTCTAGTGGTCCTGGTAACCCTAGACCTCCAGCTACTGGCAATACGATAGGTTCTGTTCATTCCCTTCCGACTTTTGGTGATGGATCGTCAATGGTTAGTTTCAATAATTCTATTCAAGATGCTAGAGTAAAGAAGAAGAATGGTGGATCATTGGTGATCAACGAGGGTGGTTTTATGTCTTCCAAATTAACTGTTCCAGATGTGGGTAAAGGAAAGGAGACTTTTACTGATAATGAATTGAAAATTCCTAAGTTTTTCCCAAAAAATTCAATTGATAATGTGGATCTGAATGTTGGGGCCTTGTCTTCCTCTGGTTCGAAGACTGTTGGTATGGATTCTTTGGTTGTGGGAAGAGGTATTCTTGGTTCTAAGGAGGATTTTTTGGCTTATAATAACAATATTCCAGATATTGCTGCTGGTTCTGTTGGTGGTGTTAGTTAAGGCAGTGTTGTTTCCTCCAAAATTGATTTTGTGGCTGGAGGATTAGATTCCGGGAAGGTGGTGGAGGATTTGATCTTAGTTTGACATTGTGAAGATGGAGAGCTGGATGCTACTAGAATCAATGTTGATTCGGTTGTACTGTCTAAAGACCCAAGTGGTAATGGGTTACATAATGTGTGGAAGAAGAAGGACAATATTCGTGTGATTGATCTGGATTATGGCTCCTGCTGTCTAATGATGGTTCGATGGTGAAATTGAATGTGGAAAATGAAATGGAAAATGTGAAGAGACTTAACAAAGCTCTAGTAATCAAGGTTTTCGGAGATTATGTGCCTCTTCATCTGGTTAGTTTGGAACTTAGGAGACAGTGGTCTCAATTTGGGAAGTTCCACATTACGGTGCTTGGTATGGGATGGAATTTATGAGCTTTTGATGACGAATAAGATTTGGAGTCAGTTCTAAATAATGGGCCTTGGTATGTCAATAAACATATTATTGGGTTGGATAGATGGACGCCTTCATTTTCCACATCTTCCTTATAAGGATTATCAGCTCCAATATGGATCAGGTTGCCGAACTTACCTCTTCATTGCTGGGATGAGATCAATGTGTATAGGATTGCAACAAAGGTGGGCACACCGTATTTGATTGATGGAAGCATGTTTCAATGGAGTAGGAGGGAGTTTGCAAGGGTTTGTGTTTGAGTCAAGTTGGAGGATAAGCTTCCCCTTGGTGTTTGGGTTGAAGGTTGCTATGGTAAATTTTATCAAAAAATTGAATATGAGAGGATCTCTTCATTTTGTTACAATTGTGGAAGGATTGGCCATGTTAAGAAAGATTGTTCGGAGGCAAGAATGGAGAGTGTGCAAGATACTGCTTTGCATAATGCCAAATCTGGTATGATTCATCCAGATCTGGTTCCGCAGTCTAGACGAACTATTACTGATAAAGTGATTGGTGATAAAGGAGCTGATTTAGAAGGATATGGACCTTAGGTCCATGTGAACTATGGGAGGAAGAAGACTATGAAGTTTGGGTCTAGAAGACCATCTTAGTAGGTATCGTTGGAGCCTATGTTAAAGATTTCGGAGGATGATGGTCGAGCTGATTTGTCTAAGGAAGTTATAGCTGTTGATTCAAGCTTAGAGGATGCCCCTTCTTCAAATACAGTGGAGGCTGTTGCTCGGGATTCTCAAGATCAAACCATCCTTGAATGTGGTATGATTTCTAAAGATATATCTATTCCTTCATTTAATAATAAGTTTGATGCTTTTTGTGATATTGGTGAAGAGGGGGAGTTTATTTAGGATTGTAATGGGGTGGTTAAGCTGGAAAAAATTGTAGATGGTGGTGAGCCGTCTACAGAAGGAGGCACTTTTGGTGAGATATCTAGAGGAAAGGATGGGAGCTCTTCATGTGTTAAGAGGAAGCTTTCTAAACAACTTAAAGGGTTGGGCCCTATTAAGTTGTCCCTTAGAAGTAGAAGATTTGAGGGGGAGGTGAAAGAAAAGGTGGGGAAGTCTTCCCCTTCTCATAATTCATGGCCTCTATTATTTTTTGGAATTGTAGAGGAGCTAGGAAGAGTAAAGCTTCTCTTTATTTGAAGGAATTTGTGAAGAATAATGAGGTGATGTTTATGGGGTAGTTAGAAACTAAATTGACTTCTATTAATAGAAAGGAAGTTAATTTGCTTATTGGTGTTGATTGGGACTTTTGTTATGTCCCTTCGAATGGGTTGTCAGGAGGAATCTTGGTTATTTGGAGATCCAATTTGGCTTCTTTCTCTTTGATTAAATCTTCTTCTCAATGCATTATTGGTGATCTTTATATTCATAAGAGGGGGGTGTGGAGGATCTCGACTGTTTATAGTACGTGCTTGGAAGGAGAGAACTTTGGAGTGATATTGAATCATGTTCTTCTAAAGATGTTCCTTCTATTATGGGTGGAGATTTCAATTGTCTTTTTGCCAAAGAAGATAAGAAGGGTGGGAAGAGGTTTTTGTTTACTCAAGGCTCCAAGGATATGAAGACCTTCTTAACCAATAATGATTTTCTTGGTGTAACAACAAAGATGGTGGTGCTCGTATCATGGAGAGGTTGGATAGGTGTTATTTGAGGTCCTTTGCTATTGATTCTTATCAGCTATTTATGGTGAGGTATCTTGCTAGAATTGCCTCTGATCATTGTCCTATTTATTAAACTTATTGAGCCAAATTCCAAAAAGAAAGAAGATTCTTAGACTTGAGGAGGTTTCGGCGTCTTATCATGCTTCAGCTTCTATTGTGTTTAAAACCAGGAATAAGAGAGCTTATGGGAGCTATTCTTAAGTTCTTAATATAAAGTTTAAGAGGTCTTTGAAAGCTTTATTTTTCTAGAGTAAAGCTAAGCTCAGGGATCTTAATGTTTTGAAGGAGAATCTGAAAAAGGAAATTATAGATTTGCAAATGGAGGAAGCTAATGTGGGTGGCCTTTCCGATGTGAAGATTGGGATGCTTCATTCTAAAGTGAATGAACTTAATAGCACTTTGGCACGTTCAAGTAATTGGTGGAGGCAGTGAACCAAAGTTAACTGGCTGAAGGAAGGAGATATTAATTCAAGATTTTTTAAGTCTTATGCTAACGGTAGAAGGAATGTCAATTGGATTTCAAGATTAGAGATCAGGATGGGTTTATGGTTGAAGACCAAAATCAAATTGAGGAAATCATTTTAATTTTTTTAAGAACAAATGGCGGTATAGGGATTGTCGGTTAGAAGGGTTGCCTTCCAACTTTAATGTCCTGTCTGATGAAGATAGACTATTGCTGGATGCTGAACTTACTTTGGAGGAAGTTATTGAGGTGGTTGGTGAGCTGAAAGGTCTTAAATCTCCTGGTATTCATAGTATATCCTATTCTTTCATTATGACCTATTGGCCTATTATAAAAGATTACATTTGGAATGCTATTTATCATGTGTTTTCTATGGGATCTATGGATGCAAACTGGAAGGAAACTGTGGTGGTGTTAATTCCTAAATTGAGAATCCATCATCTCCAGCTCATTTCAGGCCTATTAGCTTGTGTAAATCTATTTATAAGATGGTTGCTAAAATTCTCTTGAATAGGATGCGGGGTATGATTTCTAGGTTTATTTCTAAAGAGCAAGCAGCTTTCCTAAAGGGTCGTTAAATTTCAGATCATATCCTAATGGCTCATGAAGAGTTTCACATGTTTAGGTTTAAATCTACTAAAGGCTTGGTGGCTTTCAAAATTGATATGGAGCAAGCCTATTATTTTATGGGCTGGTCTACTTTGGAGCAGATCTTGAAGTATTTCGGTTTCCCCATGGAGTTCTCCAAGTTGATCATGGATTGTGTTGTGGATGCTAAGTTTTCTATTCTGATTAATGGAAATTATTCCAAGTGGATTATGGCCAAGAGTGGGTTCCATCAAGGATGTCCACTATCTCCATTTTTGTTCATTTTATGCTCGCAATTGTTATCTAATTCATTGATTCATAAAGGTGATCTGGTGGGTATTAAATTGCATTATAATATTCCTAGAATATCACATTATTATATGCAGATGATATAGTCATATTTTTTGAATCCAACATTAAAATGATAAAAGAGGTTAGGAAGTCTCTTTTGGATTTCTGTGCTTGGTCAGGTAAGACTATTAATACTCAGAAGTCGGTAGTGCTTTTTGGTAAGGTTGTCAAGAAGAGGAAGAGAAGGATTATAGCTCGCATCATGGGCCTTAGAACTATGAAAGAGATGGAGTATTTGGGCGTGAAGATTACTTTGAGAAGGCTTGTTCGTGTTGATTTTCATGGCATATTGGAGAAAACTTTGAGTAAACTTAATGCTTGGGGTAATAAGTTTATTTCCTTGACTGGGAGGATTACTCTTATTAAATCATTCATTTTATCTCTTCCAATTTTTCAAGCTACTCATGCTGTTATTCCTAAAAGTATTCTTGGTGACATAGATAAGATGTGTAGGAACTTTATTTAGCTTAAACATGATGGAAAGAATGGTTTTCATTATGTGAATTGGGATGCCTTATGCAAACCAGTTCATATGGGGGAACGGGGTCTTCATTCTTGTTTGAATATGGTGGGTCCGATGCGAGCAAGGTTGGCCTGGAACTATCTTGATGATAGTAATTCTGTGTTACATAAGACTTTGGCCATTAGGTATGGTACGAGGTGTTGGAATTCTGGTTCAAGGAAGTCAATTTCTGCAGCATGGAAGATTATAGCTGATGGTGCTAGTGCTCTGGATCCTCTTATCAGATGGAGAGTGGTGGATGGGAGGTCTACATATGTGCTTAAGGATGTTTGGATTCTTGATAAGAGCATTATTAATTGGCTAACTTTTGTTTCTAAGGATGTTGATCTTGAAATGTTAGTAGAGGAGTTCATTTTCAATGGTGTATGGGACATGGAGAGGCTGAGAATGTTTTTTTGGAGAGAAGCTGGTTTTACTTATCAGTAAAACAAAAATCTACACAAATCTTCTTAAAGATCAAGTGGAGCTGATATACAAAATTTTTGGTAGGACTATTTCCGGTCTTATTTACCATGTTATGGTCTCTAATAATCCAGTGGATCATCATTGGTTGAGAAAGCTGAAACTCAACTCTCGGGTAGAAACATTCTGGTGGAGGGTGTTTCATAATGCAATTCCTACATTCCATTTTCTATAACAAAGGTTGTATGGAGATTGAAGATTATGAGCATGTGATGGTGGGATACTGCAAATTGCTGGAGATTATTCGGATTCTGAATACTTGGGGTTTTTGTATCCCTATCTTTAATTCATTTGTTGATTGCTGTAGATGGCTGGATAGGAGTGCTTCTACTCATAATATGTTGGGTAAAATATTTTGCACTGCTATTTTTCTTTCATGGAAGTCGAGATGCAAAAGAATTCATGGGGATGGTGAAGATAGTAACACCTTTATTGCTTCTAATTCAATCAGTATGGCTTCTACTTCCAATTTTCAAGATTTAATTAAATCTTCATCGGGATCTTGGGATGCTAATCAGTCTTATGGGCTGTTCAAGAAATCTTGGCATCCTCCTTCTCCTGATTGGATTAAGGTGAATGTGGATGTATGCTTGCTCTCGTCGTACAAGGCAAGTATTGGAGGAGTTTTTAGAGACCATGGAGGGAGATTCTTATTTGCTTTTGGCTTTAGTACGATTCATTGGGACGTCAATTAATTGGAGTTATTGGCTGTTCAAACGTTGGACCGTTTCTTGCGAAAAATGGATGCTAGTGTATAAAGGGATCATTGTTGAAGGTGATAATGCTAATGTTATCAAGCTTCTTCAAAGGTCTTTCAAAAATTATCAAGGAGTTATTAGAAATGAGCACTTGGATCCTTCTTATGGGTTGAGGGATTTTGACTTTGTTATTTTTAATTGGGTGGATAGATCTTGTAATAAGTTAGCCGATCTTTGTGTTAACATTGCTCTTAAATTTGATTTTTGTTGGGATGATATTACTTTATGTAGTATTCCTCCTTCTTTTTTATGGTTTTTAAAGGTGGAGTGTGTTTCTTTTGATAGTTTGTAATAGCTTTCTTTTCAATAAAATTGTTTTTGCATTTCTCAAAAAAAGAAGAGAAACACATACATCACAAAGCACAGAAGTAAAAACAATATAGACACAAGGATGAAAATACAAAGCAAACTAAAAGTATGATGGATCCTAGTCAAGTGGAGGTGAAGGTAGTGGTAGTTGGAAGAATTGGTGAATGGAGGAAAACTACTCTCCAAACCAAGCCATGTTATAATTGTGTTGTTGCTGCTGCTGTGCTACGTAGTTATGAAAGTGAGCCATATCATTGTCATGTTGTTGTTACTGTTATACTACTAGGAGTCAAAATGAGCCTCCCATAGGTCAAACTGCTGAACCAGCATATCATATTGAGACTGTTAGCTGAAAGGTACTGGTGCTGGAACAGGTGCTGGAGCTTAACCACCCTCTATTTTCACTAGCTCATCGTCCACTGGAACAACTTCCACATAATGAAAATTATGGTGGTGAGTGGTGTGAAAGACATAGAATGAGCTATTGGAATAAAAAATTTGAAGGTGATCTGGTGGTGCAGGGAATTGGAAGTTGTATTTGGATTCAAGTACAAAAGCAATTATGTGATCTAAGGCAAGATTTGGCTTTCTTTTGTTCCTACTAACTTGAATGCAAGTTAGATTCTCAAGATATCGAATGATTAAATCAACTACATTGAAATATACCTCAGTTATTATTAAGTAGATAGTCATGGATAGAAGAGGTGTGATGTTAATTCGATCCCCAGCTTTTGAAATTATTGAGTTGTGAAGGATATATTGGATGATTCTAGCATCTTACACTAAGGTATTTACATAGGTAATGTGGTATCTAAGATTTGATTCCCTAAGGGTAGTGTTTGTAAGGGTATAATCATAGCCATGATTTTAAGCTAGTAGGTGAACTTTTTCACAACTTATGGAAAGGTGGAGGAATTCATAAAAATTTTGATAGGCGATTTTGACAGGCCTCCTATTTACGTAAGATTAGAGGATAGTACCCTCACTATTAATTTGGAGACTATAAAAAAATTCAAAAAGAAATTCAGAATTGAATGGGTAGGCAAGTGTGAGAATAAACTGAAGGGTGGTGTGAGCAAAGAAAGAGTACCTAGACATTTAAAACTTCCCAGTTTATGATCTTTGAAGTGATCCTGATAGTATTGTAACAATTGTAAGGCTCTTCATCAGTGGCTTCGGCAAACTAAGTATCTACGGGCATATAAAAGAACTTCCTAAGAGAGCTCATGAACGCTTTCCTCCGACCATTTCAAAAGTCCAGATCTTAAGGGAGAAGGTAAGAATAGTAAAATGAGTTGAGTGAAGAAAAGCTTTGAATTTCTTCTCCTTAAATAGAAAGGCTATATTATACAATACGATAGAGACTTCGTACAGTACGATCGAGTGCATTCAATTTTGTCTAGTTCGATAAGTCAAAAAGATGTCTTATCATACAATATGATCAGAATCGTATTGGAAGAATAGATAGAAGGCATTTGTCCCGAGGCATGTTTGATTGAAAAGGTGTAGTTTTGAAAATGTTAATTATCTTTAGGAATAATTTAAAATTGACATTTAAATTTTATTTCTAAAATTGAATATCCATTAGTGATGGTATACTACCTCGAAAGGTAGAGATAAAATCTCCTAATGGGTTTAAATTTAGAATTATAAATCTGATCCAAAATATTGTAGCTAGATTCAGGAGGGAACTATATATGATCCAAAAGGATCAAAATGAAGTTCAGTCAAATATCTAGCTACGATAATCTGGATAAATTATTCTTAATTTTATATTCAAAATTATATCACTAAATGATATATCATCCTAAAGGAAGAAGATATCATTCATTGTTAATTACTTGAATATGATAATAATGATCGCCATTTTATTTTCTTTGATTTCCCAAAGGTAATTAATTAAGGGTTTTAAAAGATTTGATTTTTAAAAATCAGGTCTGGGTTTCTAAATCTCCTATGAGTGCAAGCCCTCGTAGTTAATTACATCGTAGAAAACTAAAAAATTTCCTACGAATACTCTCGATTAAAATAGTGATACAAATTTTATTATGGAATTCAAGGCTTGATGTCAAAGAAGATAAGGGTTGGAATTTTCAAATGGGATTGGTTCAAAATTGAACACTTATTTCTGGAGTCAAAGGGAGAGGGTAGGAGGTATTTTGAGATTCTAAATTACTTCAGAAAACACCTCAGCCTATCCTATGTGTTAGGCTTAAATTTGATTGAATGAGATATTTAGTATGAATGATCAATTTTATTATAAGGTTGGGTTCAACTCCCAGAGGTTGAGGTCTTAAGATTAAAAATCTGCCTCAAAACCTAAGTCGAGATTGGGTACTAAAAATTAGTAACCTAGAACCTAGCAAATGCATTGCAATCCCGGACTTACCCCGTCCTAGATTGGGGAGCCAACTAAACCACCTAAACGCTTCAAAATTATGTATCCAGTCTTTAAATGTATAGTGATAGGGATGTTATTTTCTAAGGAGCAGGGGTCGACATTTAGAGCAGATTCCTAATTGACCCCTTGACTTATATTGGGTGAAATGCTTCAGCTAAAATGCAATTAAAGATTAGACGCAATTTTAATTTATTGCTAATACAATGTATGCAAGATGACTTGAATGCTAAAAATCATATATGAAGCAGTTTTTAAAAATGGCTTAAAAATAATTTTATCTTAGAGATTACACAACATACCCTTGATAGGACTACACCCTAATAGGTCAGGTGGCCTGCCAGAACTTGCAAGCGGGAAGGTGCCTAACAAGGTAGAAAATATTTAATATGAATGCATGAAAAACTCTCGACGGTCCGAGCTTACTTCTTAAAGCGTTAGAGTTTCTATGTGAGCTTAAATGTTTTAATTTTTTTTAAGTAGAAATAGTTTTAAGCATACCCTCACGAGCCTCCGATTGAATTCCAGGCTAAAATAAAGATCGACATGCAAAAGTGTTAAAAATTACTAAAAGCATACAATCTTATATCATAATCAACACATCAATCAAATCAATCAAATAGTTAAATCAATTAAATTAATATTCAAAATGAAAGTCCATAGGCAAGTGCCTTTTAATTATACAACCCAGGGTCTGTAGGAAAAGTAAAGTGGCCGGGCACCACTGACTACAACCCGATTCTACTCCTAAGACTTAAGTGATTTTGAGATTTGAGATTCTTCTCATTCTTCACTTCTTTGTCGTGGAACTCCTTGGATCATCGTGTTCGGATATCCAGATGAAAAGAAACTCCCCCTCGAAAGGGGTGTTATCTTTTCTCTTTGGATATTTGAAGTCATCCTAATTTTGATCTCCAAATGGATAGGAAATCTCCTCTAAGGGATGTTCCTTCCTCTTTGGATTCCAACTGGATACTTAATATCGCAATCTCAAAGCACTTAATATAATTTACAACTCAATTCATATCAAATTACATTAATCAAAATGAATAATCTAGACTCGATCCTGCAGGGTTATCCAAATAATCAATAATTAATTAAACATCCCAAGCAGTTAATATTTTAAAATTTAAAATGCTCAAACCAGCCACACTTGGCCATGCTCTTTTGATTTTAAAGGGGGTCTTAAGCGATTTCTAGAGCACCTGTACAATTTAATATTTATAATTTTGCACCCTTTAATTTTAAATACCCTGTACGAGCATGGCAACGTACATAAGATTGAATTAATACAAATCATCCCTAACCTAGGGGTAGATCTATCGTACAATCAAATCAAAACTTAGAATACATCAAATAAATAGGCACGTTTCTACCACTAGCAAACAGCATGCAGTAAAAGCTCAAAAACCCAGCATACGGTAGAAAAGTAAACACCGGCCTAGCTTAAGACTAGAGTTGGTTGTCCTAGCAAACCATCTAAAGTGTGTGGGTAGGTTGTGTGGGTTTGATATGTCCTAAGTAGGGTAATTGATTAAAGTTATTTGATGTTCTGGTTGGATGAAAGGCTTAAGGGGCTTAAGTTTGAGTTTAAGTATTAATGGTTTAAAATTGATTTTAAAAGATATTTTAAAGGATTATTGATTACCACCTTTGTTTCACACTGAGGCCGTAAAGTTTATTTCACCTTCCTTGGGGCTAAGTTAATAGCCTCGTAGGCCTGGGTTACCTAGTGATAATCGTATAGTTAAGTGTTTTAATTGATTAAGAGTTTGAGAGTTGATAAATTTTATTTAAATTGATTGGTTGCTGGTTTTAATGTTAAGTTGATATTTTCTGGAACTTTAGAAGATTTATTGAATTTTTAGAAAATTCTGGATTATTTTAATGATTTAATTAAGTGGTCAAAAATTAACTTTTTGATTAAAAAATGATTTCTAGAAAGTTAATATTTTTATAAAATACTAGTCCTTAATACAATCAGTTAGGCAGTAAGCACGATGGAATTGGATTTTCTATATTTTATTATGAATGTTTGAAATTTTGACTTGATTTTGAACTAGATTTAACCAAAAGTTGACTTTTTGAAATTTGATTGATTTCTAGAAATTTGATATTTTTGATAAATATTAGACCTTAATTTGAGTTAAATGCCTTTGAGTTTGACTGATTTGGAGTTCATTCGAATTAGTTATGAATTTTGGAAGTTTGGTGAATTATTTGAATTATTTAATTAACTTAATTAAAGGGCTTTTGATAATTTGAATCCAAACTTATTCCAAACTTCTTGAAATCACCCCCAAAGATCAAGAATGATCTAAGGAGTGATTATCAAGTGTTTGAGAAATTTTTGAAAATTTTAATTATTTCTAATTAATTTAATTAATTAAATATTCAAATTCCCTTAAAACTATATTATTATTAAAATTGATGTCCAATTATAGTGATTTTAATTTTCATTGATTAAGAGTTGAATTATGGTCAGTGTTGGGTATTATGTGTAATTTTTTGGTTTAATTTTGATTTATTATATTTTTTGGAATTTTTAAGGGCTTAATTAAGGTTTAACCTTGATTAAATTAATTAAGGGGCTTAATAACTTCAAAAATTAGTGAGAAATTTTCTTAAGGCTAAGAGTACCACTAAGTTTGATTGGTTCAAGTTTCAAGTCAATAGGAAGTCTATCCTAATTATTGGAAATATTCTAAGTCCTCTAAATAAATCCTTAATTATTATCCTTAATGATGTCACTAGGTTAATGGGTTTGAATTAAAGTTTCTAATCCTCAAACAAGTACATGTAAACATACACAATCACAAACAAATCCTAACACTAGGAGAGCCTAAGCTAAATGGTGTGTGTATGTCCTAAATATGCAAACTCTAAACATAACATATATATATTTTAGAAGATAGATTAGTGAATAATCAAGATAAGATTATTCACTAATTACCTTCTCCCCCATGATTTCTATTCAAACATGCTCAATCTATGCTTAAAATTCCAATGGACCTCTCAATGCTTGAAATTTTAAATGTATATAGTTTTAAAATAGATTTTAAAATCTATACACACGTATATATATATATATATATATATATATATATATATAAGTTTTAAAATAAAATAATTAAAAAATATTATTAAAATAATTTTTAATGGATTGAGAGATCCATTGATTTTTTTTAAAGTAATCTCAAAATATAACTTTTTTATTTTTAAAAATAATTATTTTAATATTTAATTAAATATTAATTAAACACTAAAATAATTAAATAGTTATTATTAATGAAAATAAATTAAGTTTTTAATTTTTGAAATTAATTTCAAATTAAAGTATTTGATTTTCTGAACATTTTAAGGTGTTATTTATAATTTTATGATTTAATTTGAATTCCTTATAATTTTTTAAAGTTTAAGTTAATTAATTCAATTTTAGATTAATTTAAAATTAATTATCATTAAAAATAATTTTAAGATAAATTAAATTAAGCCTTAACAACTTCTGGAATTTTAAATTTATTAAAGAAATTTTTTTTTTAAAATCATTTAATTATATAATATTTAGTTGAAAATTAATTGAATATTGTTTAATATAATTAAATTAAATATTTTAAAATTAATTTAATTTAAAAATAATAATATTTTATAATAATTCTTTAATTATTAAATGTTTGAAATAAATTTTTAATTTTAAAATATAATTTTATATTTAATTAATCAATTATTTAATTATTTAAATAACTTAAATTATTTAATTAACACTAATTATTTTAAATTTATTTTTAATTTTAAAATGTCTAAAATTTATCTTATTATTTAAAAAAAAATATTTAAGAAAATTAATAATTAATATTTGATAATTAATATTTAATATTTAATATTTAATTAATAAATATTGATTTAAAATAATAAGTAATTAACATTTAAATAAATTTAAAAAAATATTTAAGAATTTAAATAAATATTAATCTTAAATTAAATAAATTAATTTTCTGAAATATTAATATAAAATATTAATTTTATAATTTTTTATAAAATATTTTTTTAAATATATTTTTACAATTTTTTTGAATTTAAAATGATTTAAAAATAAATTTTAAATCATTTTAAACATCTTGCGGCACCGGCACCTGAATGGGACACGTGGCAGGCCCTAGTTGGGCAGAGCGTACCGCTGGCAATGATTTCCTGGCGGCACAATGAATCCGCTGCTGACAATCATCGCGTGATGATTGATCCGCGGGGATGCAGCTCACTAATCCACGTCAGCACGGATACACGTCTATCTGATCTCTCACCATTTAGAAAGGACGGTTGAGATTGCACTGAACGAGAAAATTTGCGGCAAATCAAACTGCGCTGTTATAGATAACAACAGAATAACGTAATACAGGTCGTTGATCCTAGAAAGTGTGCCGTTCAAGCAGACTAAATCGAACACCCTAGACTTTGTTTTTTGAGGTTTTCTCTTAATTGGATTGATAGTTTTTAATGAAATTTTAAATGTAGTAAGCATACATGAATAGAATCAATGTTGTATGTTTGGATTGCGAAATAAACACTTAATAAAATGCTAATTAAACCTAGGTGTCATAAGCTAGGTTTAGAGTTTTACCTCAATCCAACTGTTGGATTTGACGGGTTATTATTTATTTGAAACTCTAGCCTATCCACGTAAATATTTAATGAAGAAACCCTGGCCTGAAACACCACAAATAGAGCTTAGGAAGCTTTAGATGGACTTTAGTCTTGAGCTCGCCGGAATTTGATCACCGGCAAGGTTTTACTGGTGGGTTTTGAGTTGGAATGGGTGTGGGAGAGGATTGGAGTTCAGGGATGCTAGAGTTTTGGTCTGGGGGAGCTTGAGAAGAGAGAGAAGGCTATGGATTGAATCATGGTTCATTTTCTCTTTTGCCCTATTCAATCCACTCTAGGTTGAATGGAGGGCTAGGATTAGCTAGGGAAGCTCCTAGATGCATGTCAAGTGTCCATAGGGTGGTTGGGAGCAAAGTATCAAAAGGATATAAGGACATACGAGGTGGAAAGCCTCTTTTGTCCTATAGTCCATGTGGGTTTGATTGAGAGCCATTGGATTTGAATCTAAAGGCTGAAATATAGTTTAGAAAGGTTCTAGAGAGTATTAGAACTGCTGGAGAGGTTTCAAAAGGAATAGATTAGTTTATTAGGGCTAATTTGATCATTTAAAATCATTTAAACCCTTTTGTTGACTAGGTTGACTAGTCAACAGTCAATGGGGAGCTGAGGTGGCAGTTAAATGGCACCAAGGTGGCATGGAGGGGGTTTGAACTTGCTTGCTGAACAGGTCCTTAGGCTTTGAAGGGGTGTATGAAATGGTTGGACCAAAACATAGCAGTTTGACAAAATTTAAAAGTTTGATTAAGTCAAGTTCAAATGATTTGACTTATGGATTGGCTAGAGGGTATTCAAAACGTTAAGTGGAATAAAGTTGAGAATTATTAAAGGAATAGGTTTAAAATTCAAATGGAAAAGCTTATGGTATGTGAGGATTTCACCATGGTTTTTGGTTTGATTAGGAATATAAAGGTTTAGATGGATTTGAATAGGTCAAAGTGGGTTGATTTAGTCAAAATAAATGTGATTTAGCTTGAAGTGATCTAGAGAATATTCAAAGCATCAAATCAATTGATTTAAAAAAAAAAACTTTTGACATATAGAGTTTAGGGTTTGAACACATACATATGTGTGAAGAAAGGTTTGACCAAGTTAATATAGGTTGACTTGGTCCAAACAATCATGACCATGACCTAGCTCATCGTAAGGTTAGATGTGTTTCAGCTATAATATGAGAATGGGTTAAAGTCTTGAGATGGGCTTGATAGAGTGTATGTGATGATAGGATCAAAATATGGAAGTTTAACCAAGTCAAATCAAATGTGATTTAACCCCTCACAAGCTTGAATATATTTAAATCATGAATTGGAATGGGTTTTGAGTTTGAATGCTTGAGCTTGAGTTATCCAAATGAGTGACAATCATTTAAATGATTATGAGTGATTGGATAGGATATAAGTTTGATATAGGTCTGGATAAAGATTTGAATTAGAATTGAGATCTGGATGGATCTGGAGTCTAGATATATTTAATGGTGTTGTTTGATTAAAGATCTGGATTGGCTTGATTTGAGGTGGGGTTTGATTTAAAGCTTGAATTGATCTAAGATATGGGTTGATCTTAGAGTTTGGATTGATTCTAATGTTTAAGATAACCCTAGGGATCTAAATGGATCCTAGGGTCTGGAGTTTGAAAGGATCCTAAGATCTAAATAGATCCTAGGATCAATTGATCTGGAGTTAGGATTGATCTAAGGTCTAGATTAATCCTGAGGTCTGGATTAATCTAAGGTCTAGAGTGATCTAAGATCTAAAATGATTCTAGGATTTAGATTGTTCTGGAAGAATCCTAGGGTTTGAAGTAGATCCTAAGTTTGGATTCTAGGAAGATCCTAGGGTTTGAAATCTAGGGGAATCCTAGAGTCTAAAAGTGTTAGGGGCTGGGGTCTAGAAGCATCTTAAGATCTGGGTAGATCCTATGGTCCTGGATAGGTCTAGAGATTGGTTTGATCCTAAGATTTGACTGGATCCTAGGGCCTAGATTGATCTGGAACCTAGATAGATCTAGGGTCTGATTGATTAAAAATTTGAATTGATTTGATATTTGAATTATTTGAAGAATGGATTAGTTTAATATTTGAATTGATCAAAAGATCTGGAGTGATTTAAATCAAGATTGACTAAGGATCTAAACTAATCCTAAAGTCAGGGTTAATCTAGAATAAATATTGATCAAGAGTCTGGAATGACTTAAAATCTGAACTGATCCTAAGGTCTAGAATTTTAATTTGGGATCTAGACTGAGTCCTAATGACCTCATACAAAAATGAGGTCAACAAGGCATCAACGTGGATGATTATTGACTGGTCAGATCATCCTATACGAACAGTATGATACGATATTAAATATCGTACCGGCCAAATTTAATTCATCTTACGTTCATTGCCACATATATAGTACAATATGAAGTAGGTGTTCGCACAATATGATCACCAATGATTGATCCATATTAGACTTTTCTTGTGCTATGATCAGTGATTTGGTGTTTTTGTGAAGATCATATAGTATGATATAAAATCGTACAGTATGATGTGAAAAAAATTTAGAAAGTGGTATATGATGATCAGGAAAGCTCCATAAAATGAACATAAAACAAATCACAATAAATAAAAGAACCAATTCAAACAATCATAAAATAAATTTAAAAGAAAGACACACAATAACATTTTTTTTTAATTTTCAAACTTTATTTTTCAAAAACAAATACAACAATAAGAACAATCATAAAATAAATTCAAAAGAAAGACACACAAAAAATATTTTTTTTTAATTTTCAAATCATTTTGATTCAAGCATGAATATCTATAACACCTAGTCTAGTCCTTAATTTGCTAATGGTTTCAAAAGCTAGGAGTTTTGTAAATATATCTGCCAATTGATTTATAGTAGCTACATGATGTAGCTCTATATCCCCTTTTGTCACATCGACTCTAATTAAATGGTGCCTAATGTCTATATATTTGGTCCTTGAATGTTGGATAGGATTCTTTGATATGCAAATGGCACTCATGTCATCATATTTGATTTGACAGGTGCCTATAGGTAGTCCAAGATCTAAAATTTATTATTTAAGCCACAGGACTTATGCAACATAATTCCCTACATCTATATATTCTACTTCAGTGTTAGATAGAGCTACAGAGTTTTATTTTTTTATAGATTAGGAGACTAAAGCTTGTCCTATGAATTGGCATATTCTAGAGGTGCTTTCCTATTAACCCTACAACCTGGAAATTCTGAATCAGAATATCCTATGATCTCAAAAGAAGTACTATATCTGGGATACCAAATTCCTAAATTTTGGGTTCCAAGAAGATATCTAAGAATTCTTTTAACAGCACTCATGTGGGATTCTTTGTGATCAACCTGAAATCTAGCACAGAGATAAACACTAAACATGATATCAGGTTTACTGGCAGTCAAGTAAAGAAGTGATCCAATTTTCCCTCTAAACTTCTTCTGATCAACTGATTTTTCATTTGGGTCCTTGTCTAATTGAATAGTAAAGCTCATAGGAATGTTTATTATCTTAGCATTATCCATTTTATATTTCTTACAGATGTTCTTGATGTATTTTGATTGACTAAAGAATGTTCCATCAACCTTCTACTTCACACTAAATCCAAGAAAATAGTTTACCTCTCTCATCATGCTCATCTCGAACTCCTCACTCATAGTTTCTGAGAATTTATCACAAATACTTTTACTTATAGATCCAAATAGCATATCATCAACATAAATTTTCTCTATGAGTAAGTCTTCTCTCTCTCTTTCTTTTGGAATAGGGTGGTGTCTACACTACCCTTAATAAAGGCTCTATCTAAAAGGAATGTGCTCAGCCTTTCATACCAGGCTCTAATTGTTTGCTTCAATCCATACAAAGCCTTCTTTAATTTGAATACATAATTAGGGAATTTAAAGTTCTCAAAACCTAGAGGTTGCTCAACATATACATCCTCTTTAATTACCCCATTTAATAAAGCACTTTTGATATCCATTTGATATAGCTTAAGGCCTTTAAAGCAAGCAAAGACCAAGAGCACTCTAATGGCTTCTAGTCTAGCTACTACGGAAAAAGTCTCTTCAATGTCAATCCCTTCAATCTTATTATACCCCTTAGGTACTAATCTAGTCTTATTTCTTACTACTATGTTAAAGTCATTCATTTTGTTCTTAAAAACCCATTTGATTCCTAAAACACTCTGGTCTTTAGATCTACTCACCAACACCCAAACATCATTCCTAATAAATTGATTCAATTCTTCGTGCATTGCTAGGATCCAGAATTCATCAATTAGGGCTTGATCAATATTGGTGGGTTCTATCATGAAGATAAATACAGAATAGTTAACCTCCTTCCTAAGTCTATACCTAGTTCTAACACCTTCAGATGGGTCTCCTAAGATTAGTTCTTTAGGATGACTATATGAGTATTTCCATTCTCTAGGCAAGGGTACCTGTGGTTCTATTTTATCTGCTAAATTGCCACTACTTCTTCGTCTTCTAGTTTAAATTCAAAGGTCCTATCTGATTCATTAAACATAATATGGGTAGACTGTTCATCTACTAAGGTACTCTTGTTTAAGATTCTATAGGCCTTACCTATAGATGAATAGCCTAAGAAGACTCCTTCAGTAGACTTGGGATCAAATTTTCCTAAGGGTGATTTACCATTGATTAGGATAAGGAATCTACACCCAAAGATATTTAAGTGAGACATATTGGGTGTCCTACCCTTAAGGAGTACATAAGGTATCTTATTTAAGTCACTATAGGAAAATTGCTCATTACCAGCGAAAAATTCGCTTGTAATATGTGATTTTCCTGTAGTGACTTGGATCTAACATTCACTTTGTTCAAAACATAACAAATAGTATTTATTGCAGCTGCGCAAAAGTATCTAGAGAGAGAGTATTAAGCTAGCATAGCCCTATAAGCTTCTACTATAGTTCTATTTTTTCTCTCAGCTATTCCATTCTACTGACAGGTCCTAGGGGCAGAGAAGTTATGTACTATCTCTAACTCTTGATAGAAATATTCAATCCTATCATTCTCAAACTCTCCACCATAATCACTATGAATGGTTAAAATTTTACAACCTAATTTTCTTTGTATCCAGGTGGAGAAGATTCTAAATTCCTCAAATGATTCACTTTTTTGTGCTATAAATCTAACCCAAGTTAATCTAGAATAGTCATCTACTATTACAAATCCATATAATTTCCCTCCTAAGCTCGTAGTACTTGTTTCAAATCTGGGTTTCAAGGACTATGATTTTGATGATAGCAAACATTTCTATTTCTTGTTGATTGTCTAATCTTTCAGGTCCACAGGATCAATTGCAAGTTCAAGCCAGCCCAAGATTGAGTAAGTCTATTTTATAATTCAGGTCCAATGTATTGTTTTCATCTTTTTGAGTCAAATGTAATGTAAAGGATCCCCTAGCTAAGTAACCTTGCACACACACACTCAGGGGAAGAGTTTTAGTTAATAAGAGTTTCTGTTCATTTTTTATTCAGATCATCCTTGACGATATTCACATCGTTCTAGACGATCCAATGAAAATAGAAACCCTAATTAGGGCGGCAAAGTTAAATCAGTCTGATTAAGTAGATCATCCTGGACGATCCTATGATCACACAGGACGAAAGGTTCAAATCAAAAATTCTCAACTGCTAGATTAAGTTAGGCAAGTTTTTATTTTTAGATATTTGGTCTGATCATCCCAGACGATACGTGTATCGTCATGGACGATCCTTTACAATCATGCCTAAATTAGTTTGGTAATTTAGGAAAGCAATTAATATCTGATTGATACGATCATATCATCCTGGATGATCGTAAGATCGTCCTGGATGATACATGAGAAATCCTGACCGTCTAGTGCACTTCACCTGGATGACCAGAGCTGTCTATAGGATGATATTCTCAGTTTTAAACTAATTGTACGGGACCATCATGATATCGTCCTGGAAGATCAAGTCATTTGAAGATTGTCCAGGATGTTTTGGCAGTATGAACAGAGTGGTGTTCAGGATGATTTTATTATTTTTGAATTAATCGTACAGGATGATACACGGGTCGTCCTGGACGATCAAGTCATTTTGAGATCATCCAGCATAAGTTTCTCTAGACGAACAAGGCAGTCTTCTGGATGAAATTCTTGATTTACACTATAAATTTTGGTGTGTTCTTTCTGATTATTTTTCGTATTTACTTTTCTGTTGATGATTGCGTGATTGTGATTATTATTCTGTTATCATTGAATATCTGCACATCATCGTGTAACTGTAATCATTTTAAAATATTCAAAAAGATTTTCAAAAATCATTATTTGCTCATGAATTTTTTAAACTACCAATTCACCCCCCCTCTTGGTTAGCCTCGGGACTAATTCATAAGGGCTTAACATCCATATCAAACTTTCAAGTGGTATCAGAGCGGGATTCAAATATTAAGTTTAAAAACTTTTGAATTTCGATCCATGGCTAAGTTTTGTAATCATAATACTGCTAAAGGTTATTCAATTATACGACCACCATTGTTTGATAATATACCTTTTGATTTTTGAAAAACTTGCATGTCCACCTTTTTATAATTAATTGATTATAGCATATGGATGCTTGTTAAGGATGATTATAAAGCACCTTTTAGAATGGTTAATAATGTTAAAACTAAACTGCCTTTCACTGATTGGACATTTGATGATCGTGATTTAGCACAACTGAATGCAAAATATTTGAACTATTTTTTTGTACTTTAAAATCTGAAGATTACATGTGTGTTTCCACTTGTACTACTGGGAAAAAAAATCCGGGATAGATTATGTATTACTTTTGAAGATACATCTGAGGTTAAACAATCTAGATTAAACATCTTATTTCATGACTACAAACACTTTCGCATAAAACCTAGTGAATCGATTTCTGAAATGTATACTAGGTTGACTCAAATTGTCACTTCTTTACATACTTTAGGAAGAGAACTTACAAACTATGAAAAATTGAATAAAATTTTGAGATGTTTGCCTTCTTCTTTTGATGCCAAGATAACTGTAATTATTGAATCCAAAGATTTAAACACTTATTCTATTGATAACTTACTTGGGTCACTCATCGCTTACGAGCAATAAGTGAACCAATGGCAAATTGATGCAGGTGAGAAGAAGAGGGAGAAAATTGTGGCACTGAAGGCCAACGATATAACACTAACTCTTTTGGGTTTTATAGCGATGATGTTGCCTTAATCACTAGGCAATTCAGAAGCTTTCTAAGGAAGAAACATAAGAACTTTCAGAAATAGAATAAAGGTAAGAGTAGCAAAAATTATAAAGGTTTATCTGATACTATTTGCTTTGAATGCAGGAAGCCTAGACATATAAAGGCTGATTGTCCTACACTTAAAGCTCACCCAAGCAAGAAGAAGCGTGGGGAGAAACCCAAGTTCAAGAAGGACAAGAAGCAGATTCAAAAGGATTTCTGAGCAAAATTTGCATCTAACTCCTCTGAGACTAAAGCTGAAGAGGAGACTACGAACTTATGTCTGATGGCTGATGATCATCCTGGTCAGTCTGATCAAGAAGAGGTATGTGAGCTAAGCTATGATCAATTGCTAGATATTTTTGAGAAAATTCATTCATCGTATAGGAAACTTAAGAAAACTCATGCTAGTCTAAAATTAGAATTTCTAAATTTATAAAAAGAGCATGAAATTTTGATTAAAGATCATTCTACTCTTGATTGCAATCACATGTCACTACTTAATGAATTTGATGAAGTGAATAAAAAGCATTTTGATTTGATTACTGAGCATAATTCATTAAAAATCTCGCATGTTGATTTAGAAAGATCTTTTAAAGAATTAGACACCATGGCATGTGACTTAGAGAGTAGTAAGGGTGAATTAAAATTTGAAATTATAAGTCTTAAAAATGAGAATGAATTTCTAAGAGTAAAAATTTATGCTTTTGAGAAAAATAAAACACCTCCTACTTTTGCACAATTTTTTGCACCTCTACCTTTTGAAGAATCTAATTCAAAATCATCAAAGTATGTTTCATTCAAACCTAAGAAGAGGCATAATCACCCGTATAGATTAGTTAACACTTTTCCTAATGTTAGATGTTTTTCTTGTAGCATGCTAGGACATATCTCTCACACCTGTACTATTCATCATAGTACACATTAGGTATGGAGACCCAAATTATATGTTTCACATCACAGTACACATGCATTGCATTCTTCTTTTCATAAGAAGGAACCCAAACCTGTTTGGGTTCCTAAATCTGATGTTTAATGATTTGTAGGTGTGCTCTCAAACAAGATCTCATGAGAGCATGTGGTACCTAGACAACGGATGCTCAAGACATATGACTAGAGAAGCAAATCAATTCATTTTCCTAGTAGCCAGGGCTGGAGGAATGGTTACACTTGGAAACAACACCACCAAGAGGGTGGTAGGAGCAGGTATAATTGGTGATTCAAAAAATTTCATTATTGATAATATTTTTCTTGTAGATGGATTGAAACACAACTTGCTGAGCATCAATCAACTTTATGACAAAGGATACAACATTAAGTTCCTGCCCACTTACTGCATTATAAGCTTAAATGACAAAACTATTTTGCAGGGACAAATGATTAATAATGTCTACATGCTAGATGTAAGCTGCTTTAAAACTATTATTTCAATTTGCTTAAAAATTGCTGCTGATGAGTCTTGGTTGTGGCACAGGAGATTATGTCATGCCAGTATGAAAACCCTTAGGAGAGTCACCCAAGAGGACTTAGTTAGAGGTGTCCCCAAGCTTAAGTTCACTAAGGACCACCTGTGTAATGCCTGTCAATTAGGGAAGCAAGTCCACTCCTCTTTCCACTCAATTAAGGACATCAATACATCTAGACCTTTAGAAGTCCTTCACATGGATTTGTTTGGACCCATTAGTGCTGCCAGCTTAGGGGGGAGATTCTATAGTTTTGTGATTGTTGATGATTACTCGGGGTTCACTTGGATTAGATTTCTGTTATATAAATCTGAGACATTTGATAAATTTAAGTCTTTCTCTAGTTGAATTCAGAGGAAGTTAGGTTGTTAGATCTTGACTATTCACAGTGATCATAGTGGAGAGTTTGAAAATATGAGATTTGGAACATTCTGTGAGGAGCAAGGGATTAGCCACAACTTTTTAGCTTATAGGACACCTCAGCAGAATGGGGTAGCTGAAAGAAAAAACAAGACCTTAGTGGAAGCTGCTAGAGCCATGCTTGCTGAGTATTCACTTCCAAAATACATTTCAGCTAAAGCAGTGAACTGCCTGTTATGTGATGAATAGGGTGAATGTTAGAATAAATCTGAATAAGACACATTATGAGATCATTAAGGGTAGAACTCCAAACCTATCCCACCTCCATATCTTTGGCTGTAAGGTTTTCATTCTGAATAATGGGAAATCATCCTTAGAAAAATTTGACCCCAAATCTGATGAAGGAGTGTTCTTAGGCTATTTTAGTGTGGGGAAATCCTTTAGGGTGTTTAATAAGAGGACTTTGGTGGTAAAGGAGATAACTCATGTGGTGTTTGATGAATCTGATCCTAAGGAGACTAGAGTTGAGAAAGAAGAAGATGTAGGAGAGATTACCCAAGGAGTTGAAATTGTAAATCTGGAGGAAAGGGTAGAACCTGAAAACACTTTGCCTAGAGATTGGAGATATATTTTGAGTCATCCTAAAGAGCTGATCTTAGGAGACCCTTTTGAAGGTGTTAGAACTAGGCATAGACTTAGGAAGGAAGTAAACCATTTTGCCTTTATCTCAATAACTAAACCCACCAACATTAATCAAGCCCTTTCTGATGAGTTTTGGATCTTATCCACGCAAGAGGAATTGAATCAATTTGTGAGGAACAATGTTTGGGAGTTAGTAGAAAGACCTAGGAATCAAAGTGTAGTGAGAACCAAGTGGGTCTTTAAGAATAAGATGAATGATTCTAGTGTGGTGGCTAGGAATAAGGCAATATTGGTTGCTAAGGGGTACAATCAAATTGAAGGGATTGATTTTGATGAGACCTTTGCCCCTGTAGCTAGATTGGAAACCATTAGGGTGCTACTAGCCTTTGTTTGTTATAAGGGATTTAAGCTGTTTCAAATGGATGTCAAGAGTGCCTTTTTAAATGGGGTAATAAAAGAAGATGTCTTTGTAGAGCAACCCCCAGGTTTTGAGAGTTCCCAATATCCAAATCATATTTACAAATTAAAAAAGGCCTTATATGGATTGAAACAGGCACCAAGAGCTTGGTATGAGAGGCTTAGCACATTCCTACTAGAAAGAGAGTTTGTTAATGGGAGCGTATACACCACCCTTTTCCTTAGGAAAGTAGAAGATGATCTACTCATTGTCTAGATCTATGTTGATGATATACTTTTCGGATCTTTTAATAAAATTCTATGTGATGATTTTTCTAAGATAATGAGTAAGGAGTTTGAGATGAGTATGATGGGAGAATTGTCTTACTTTTTGGGGTTTAGCATAAAGTAAATGGATGATGGAACTTTTTTAAATCAATCAAAATACACTAAGGATATTCTGAAGAAATATGAAATTGACAAAGCCAAGCTAATCAACACTCCCATGAGTTCCACTGTTCAATTAGATAAGGATTCAAATGGAAAATCTGTTGATCAGAAGAAGTTTAGGGGAATAATTGGATCACTACTTTACCTGACTGCTAGCCGACCTGATATTATGTTTAGTGTTTATCTTTGTGCTAGGTTTCAAGCTGATCCTAAAGAGTCCCACCTGATTGCTGTTAAGAAAATTCTTAGATATCTGTTAGGGACCCTGAACCTAGGAATCTGGCATCCTAGGCACATCACCTCTTTTAAGAATATTGGATATTTAGATTCTAATTTTGCAGGGTGTAGGGTGGATAGAAAGAGCACTTCTGGAACTTACCAATTCATAGGACAGTCTTTAGTCTCCTAGTCTAGTAGAAAATATAACTCAGTTGCACTTTTCACTATTGAAGCTGAGTACATTGCCTTGGGAAGTTATGTGGCCCAAGTCCTTTGGTTGAAGTAACAAATTTTTGATTTAGGATTACCTGTTGGCATAATTTCAATTCTATGTGATAACACTAGTGCCATCTGCATTTCTTAGAATCCTATCCAACATTCAAGAACCAAACATATTGACATAACACATCACTTCATTAGGGACCATGTTACAAAAGGGGACATTGAGCTACATCACGTAGTAACTGAAAATCAACTGGCTGACATCTTTACTAAACCATTGGCCTTTGACTCATTCAGTATTTTGAGAACCAGATTGGGTTTGATTGACATAAATGAATAAATCTGATGATTACTAATTTCTGATGTTTTCTGTTTTCTTCATTTTATTTTTAGTTTTTGTTTGATTTGATTGTCCATTTTACTTTAGAATTTTTCTTTTCCTAAGAGTTTTGCCTTATTTTATTTGAAAGCTTATAAGCAGTGATTGACTTCTCTGGATCTGTTAAAGGGAAAAAATGTTGATGATTATTTCTCTTCCTCTAACTCCTTTAATGGTATATTCTTTCTTTTGGATAAAAATCTTTTCCATAATTAAAAAGTTGGTTTTTTAAATAGAGATCTATTTTATCTTCCTGCAGTAATCTACCTCATATGAATAGTATTTTCAAAGTTTTGGATCAGTGTTATATTTTCTTAATCAGGGGATTGCACTTATCATAGATATATGGTTTTTATTTTGTGAATTAATTCTCCTTACTATAGAGAGTGAGTATTTATCTTTTCTTATGTCTGGAAGGTAATTTTACAACTGAGATTCTTTAATAATTTTTGAAAGGAAGCAAGCTTACAAAAGATGCACAGTGTGCCAAACAAATTGAAAAAGAGGCACAAAATGAGCCCAAAGCTGAAAAGATGCGCAATGTCGCCAAATTAAAAAAAAATACACAAAGTGTATCAAAAATCAAAAGATGTGTAATACACCAAACAAATTGACAAAGAGGCACAAAATATACCCACAAAGAAACAAGCCTTCTTCCTTTTCAGATCTTTAAATGTCTTAGAAAAATTCATGTGCCACTTAATATTTTCAAAACCCTGAGATTTAAAATCATGATTTCTGATTCCTTACTTCGTAATACTATTATATTAGATATTTTTTCTGGAATAAGGCTTGAAAGGATCTCTTTTTGAATCTAATTTCTTTCTTCTGAATTAGACTTTTATTTGAAAGAAATTTGAACCTATAAGGTGTCCGAGGTAGGAGTTTTGAAAGTCAATTTTCTAACTTTTCTGGATTTCAGCGTCGTTGATTTTCTTCTTATTGGTTTATTAAATTGAAACTCAAGGGAAAATTCTGATTTACTGGAGGTGATCGATTCAAGAAAAAAAATGTTGTTTTCACTTTTATTTTCTTATTTCTGATGTTTTTAATTTGATGTTGTTTGTTTATCTTTTATGTTCCTCCTTTTTGTGATGTCAAAAAGGGGAGTTATTTTTGTGTTGTAATAGTTTTATTTGTTATTCTTGTTGTAGTTATTTCTTTGTTGTATTGAATGTCACTGATTATCAATGATTAGTAAAATTTATTATTTCTCACCTGTGCTTTAATTACTATAATCTGGTTAATTTGAAACTACTGAATAAATGTTTGCCATTATCAAAAAGGGGAAGATTATTATAAATCTGGGTTTCAAGGACTATGATTTTGATGATAGCAAATATTTTTATTTCTGGTTGATTGTCTAATCTTTCAGGTCCGCGGGATGAATTACAAGTTTAAGCCAGCCCAAGATCGAGTCAGCCTGTTTTGTAATTGAGTTCCGATATAGTTTTTTCATCTTTATTGAGTCAAATGTAATGTAAAGGATCCCCAAGCTAAGTAACCTTGCACATACACACTTAGGGGGAGAGTTTTAGTGAATTAGAGTTTCTGTTCATTTTTTGTTCAGATCGTCCTAAACGATCTAATGAAAATAGAAACCCTAATTAGGGAGACAAAGTTAAGTCAGTCTGATTAAGAAGATCATCCTGGATGATCCTATGATCGTACAGGATGATAAGCTCAATTCAAAAATTCTCAGCCGCAAGATTAAGTTAGGAATGTTTTTATTTTTAGATATTTGGTCTGATTATCCTGGACAATACGTGTATCATCCTTGATGATTCTTTATAATCATGCCTAAATTAGTCTGGTAATTAAAGAAAGTAATTAATATCTGATTGATACGATCATATCGTCCTGGACGATACCTGCAAAATCCTAACCGTCCAGTCCACTTCATCTGGACGAACAGAGCTGTGTATAGGACAATATTCCCAATTTTAAACTAATCATATGGGACCATCGTGATATCATCTCGGACGATTAAGTCATTTGAAGATCGTCCAGGATGTTTTGGGAGTATGAACAAAGCGGTGTGCAGGATGATTTTATCATTTTTGAACTAATCGTATAGCTCATACATGGGTCATCTTGGACGATCAAGCCATTTTGAGATCGTCCATCACAAGTTTCCCTAGACTAATCGTCCTGGACAATTGAGGCATCATACGAGACGATTAGAACAAACTTTTCTACTAATCGTCCAGAGAAACCAGATTATCCAGGTTGATACATGTAAATTTGAACTGATCGTATAATACGATCAATCGATCATCCTGGATGATATTTATCGACCAGTTGAGATTTAGGAAAATTTTTAAGCCCTCATATAAAAGATCTTTTTCTTTCAGCAAGAAAAATCTTTTGCCACTTTCCTTTTCAGAGAAAACCTTAAGAGAGAGAGAGAGAGAGAGCTTGGAGAGAGGGAGAGGATCTTGTGAGGGGGAGTTTGTTAGGGATTTACGAAGGTTACTCCAAGTAAGGATCGGAGTCGTCTTCTCTATTCATCATCTTTTGCCTTGTCAGTGTCTCTGTGGGAGGATCGTTGGCAAGAAGATTCGGGTTCTCTACCTGCTTCAGGAGGAAGCAAAAAGAGTCCAAGTTCTCTACCTGCTTCAGGAGGAAGTGAAAGGAGTTTAGGTTATCTTCCTGCTTCAGGAGAAGCGAAAGGAGTTCAGGTTCTCTGCCTCACCGGGTAGGTGGAAAGGAGTTTTTGTACAGTCTTCTCCGCCTTGCTGTGGGAGTAGAAGGAGAGTCACTCAGTGTTAACGCAATACCCGGAGGGGAGGCTCCGCGGAGTGGACGTAGGTCAAGTTGACCGAACCACTATAAAATCTGGTGTGTTCTTTCTGATTATTTTCCACATTTATTTTTCTGTTGATGATTGTGTGATTGTGATTATTATTCTATTATCGTTGAATATCTGCACATCATCTTGTAACTGTAATCATTTTAAAACATTCAAAAAGATTTTCTAAAATTATTATTTGCTCATGAATTTTTTAAGGCATCAACTAATAAAATATTTTCAACGATAAAATCATTGGAATTATCAATTATACATGGGCAAATCAATCTCTCAGTGGTGTTATGAACTGCTTCAAATCACCACTCATGTGGTTGAACATCCACTATCCAGGTACCATATGCTCTCACTAGGTCTTTTGTGAGAGATTCCCTATAAAGTCATTAAATATTAGATTTGGGAACCCAAGTTAGTTTGGGTTCCACCTTATAGAATGATGAATGAGATGTTTGCATGATATCTTATGATGCAAGTAATTTTGGCCTCCACACTAGATGTGACCTACGATAAATAGTGCAAAAGTGACCTAGCATGCCACAAGAGTAAGACCTAACACAAGGAAAAGGGTTCACTAATCTATATGGGTTATGGTGCCTCTTCCTAGGGTTAAATAAGTCATGCTATGATGAAGGTATACACTGTGCCAAAGTAGGTGATGCCTTTTATTTTGAAGTGCAATTATTTTCTCTTGTAGGAATTCATTTACACTTTCTAGAATGGATATTTCCATTTTCAATGCATGCTCACCACTATCTAAATCACATGAAATTATTTTTAACTCCTTAAATGCATTTTCTAATTTGATATGCTTTTTTGTTAAGGATTAATATTTAGTAATTAGTTCAACATGCTTTTTGTTTAATGCATCGTATACATCAAGTAAAGACATGTGATTACTATCCAAGCTGGAATGATCATTTATCAAATAATTATGCTTTTTTTGCAAAGTAGTAAAGTCATTATTAAGATTAGCATATATCATTTTTAGTTTCCTATACAAATCATGAATTTTCTCAGAAATAATAAATAATTCATCATATGAGAGCTGACATAATTCTTCTTGATCTGATTGATCAAGATTATTATTAGCCATAAGACATAAGTATGTTTTCTCCTCCTCTTCTTCTAGTATTGAGGATTCTGAGGTGAAGTTAGCCTAAAATGCCTTCTGTGTCCTATTCTTTCCATTCTTGAATTTAGCCTTTTCTTTACCCTTCTCCTTGACTAGGTGAGTTTTTAGGTTTGGGTAATTTGTCCTCAATTCCTATTCTTTCCATTCTTGAATTTAGCCTTTTCTTTACCCTTCTCCTTCACTAGGTGAGTTTTTAGGTTTGGGTAATTTGTCCTCAATTACCCTGGCTTCTTGCATTCAAAATAAATAATATTAGAAGAAGCCTTAGAAAAGTTATTTGATTTACCCTAATTTCACTGCTGATGATGCTTTTGTTTTTTACTTAGGAAGCTTTTAAATTATCGTGTCATCAACTCTATGTCGACATCCTCCTCCGCTATGAAACTTTCACTGTCTGAATTATTCACTTTCAAAGCTATAGTCTTCTCTTTTTTTATCACCTGCATTATTTAGTCTTTGACTCATGCCTTGCTCGTAGGCAATGAGTGACCCAAGCAAATTATAAATAGCATAGACATTCAGATCTTTTAATTCAGTAATTATAGTAATTTAAGCCTCATACGCACTAGGAAGGCAACGTAGGATTTTATTAACTTTTTCAGAATTTGATAGTTCTCTACCTAAACCATGCAGGGATATTACTATCTGTATGAATCTAGTGTGTATTTCTAATATTGATTCACTAGGTTTCATACAAAAGAGTTTGTATTCATGTATCAAGATGTTTAACCTAAACTATTTTACTTAACTCTTTCCTTCATATGTAATGCACAGTCTATCCTAAATTTCCATTCCAATAGTATAGGTTGATACATGAATATAGTCCTCAGATTTCAAAGCATAAAAAAAATAGTTAAGACATTCAGCATTTAACTGAGCAAATTCTATATCTTATTGACTCCATTCAGTATGAGAATATCAGTTTTTACACCATTAACAATATGTGATGGTAAAGAATATCCAGATTGAATCATATGCCAAATCCTGAAATCAATAGATTTTAAAAAATTGACATGCAGATTTTCCAAAAATCAAAGGGAATATTTACAAACAATGGTGGACGAGTAATAGAGTATCCTTTTATAGTGTTCCTATTTCTAAAGTCTGCCAATAATTATCTTCTTTTATGTTTTCTAAAACTCTATTTTGAGTACAACTCTAATACCAATTGAAACGTTAATAAGGATGTTAAGCCTAAGTGAACTTGCCCTTAGGCACACCAAGAGGGGGTGAATTGGTAAATTTGAAAAGCTAATTACTTAATTTAAAAATAAATACAATATTTTTAGATTTTAAATATTTGAAAAAATAGATAGCAATTTTCATTTAGTGCAGAAGCGAGTAAATTTATGAAAATATATAAGCAATGATGATTTTATTCTAATCAGTAGAACAAAGCATTGAGTATAATTTTCACCAAGCAGTTATAACAGAATAAAAATACAAAAAGTAAAATATGAAGAGTAGAAATTAGATCAAACACACCAGTAATTTATAGTGGTTCAGTCAAAAAATGACCTATGTCCACTCCCTGGAGTCTTCCACTCTGAATACTGCACTATCACTATAGTGTCTATCTCTTTTCCCCTATAGCAAGGCAGAGAAGTCCTTACACAAATCACTTTCACAAAACCCAGTGCAGTGGAGAGCCGAAAACTTTGTCACCCTCCTGGTGACTGCAGCAGACCTTTAATCTTTTTCTCCCTCCTAGAGAAGGTAGAGTACATTGAACTCCTTTCTCACCATCTTAGTGATGGTAGAGAACTACATCCTTGAGCTAAAGAATTTCTCCCTGAAGCCATCCAAGAAACCTAAACATACACTTGGAGGAACAAGACAAGACACTTACTTGGAGAAACCGTTTGAACCCCTCACACTACTTCTCCCTTACACATAAGCTCTCCCTCTTCTTCCCAATGCTCTCCCAAATCTCCTTCTCAAAGCTCCCTCTTAAGAATACTCAGCAGTGAAAGACTTTGAAATAAGTCAATAAGAGAGATTAAATACAAGGCCTCACAAAAAACCCTAAATTCAATTTTGGCGACACTGATTGTATAGTATGATCATGGATCATACAATACGATTAGTTCAAAGTACTCCTGTTAGTACTGTATAAAGAGCTTAGTGTTGTACGATCAATTCAAGGAATTGCGCTGATCATCTAGGATGATTTAGATCATTATTTGGTATGATTAGTTCAAATAACTTGGATTATCATCACGTACGATCGGCAACGATTTAATTATCATCCCATGTAGGAATTGGGTCACACAGTATGTTTGGTTAAATTGTCTTGTACGATCTGACTGGATCAATTAATCCAAATTTATTACCTAATTATAGGATTAATTTAGGTAATATTTAATTATATTATATAGTACGATACATATCGTCTAGTATGATGAGTGCAAAATTTGAATTTTAAAATACTAACTAAATTATGATTGATGGCTGGTATCTTGATTTTCAATTAATCGTCCTATACGATATGCATCATACAATATGATTAGTTCATCTTGTATTAATTATTTTATGATTAGTTGATCATAGAGTATGATATTAAATATACTGTATGATTAGTTCAAAAAATCTAACTTATGATATTATCACTAACTTACTCCGTTGAGTGTATGTGTGCATGGTTATCAAGCTTAGTATCCACCAAATACATGATTTCACTCAATAAAGGTAAAATACATAGGAATTAAAATTATAGACATTTCACGACATACTTAATCGAAGTCTATCCAATCTTGAGCTGATCAAACTTACAAGCGTATGGTGGACCTGAAATGTTAGTGCATAGGAAAAAGTAGATATGCAATTATAGTATTTGGTAGAGGATAGCATAGTAAGGAATTAAATAATATTAGTTATCATTAAAATCACAAGACTTGGGTCCAGATTTGAAATGCTAGGTACATATATTCAGGAGTCCACCACACAGTAGGATAAATTTCAACACTATTAAGAGGAGATGAAATAATAGCACCAAGAGGATAGAGCTTAGTTTTAAGAGTAATTTTTAGCCCTTAATAACTACAATCAACCACCAACACCATAACATGATTAGGGACCATCACAGTACTGACTTATTTTTATTCTCTAGTTTATTTTTTATATTTTTTGCAGTCTTTTTTTCCTTATGTTATTGTTATTTCTCCTTTTTGTGGTGTCAAAAGGGGAAGCAGTTCTAGTATTGGTTATTATAGACTTTTTTTTTAGTTTCTTGTGATTCTAATTTAAAATCAATGTCTCTATTTTAGTTTTATAAAGGTGGTTTGTTTTTTTTTCTTTTATTTTTTATAATTTTAATATTAAAAATTAATTTTATATATATATATATATATATATATATATATATATATATATATATATATATATATATATATATATATATATATATATATATATATATATATATATATAATCCAAAATTAATTAAAAAAGGTTTTATCATAAAAAACTTAAAAAAGGCATGGAGTGAGGGGGAGACCTATGCATCAAATTAACCACTACATTAAAAATCTAAAATCTGACCAACAATGTTTATCATCATAAAAAAGGAGGAGATTATTGAAATCTATTAGATCAACCTGATGTTCTGATGATTTCATATATTGTTGGTTATATATATATATATATATATATATATATATACTAATTTATTTCATGTGATACCAACATTTCAAATACTATATACTCAGAGCTAAGTCAAGAAATTGCATCGTCAAGTCTAAGTAACTATAACAAGAGTTTGTAATTTTTTTTTATTTAGTTATTTATGTAATTAGGTGTATATTGCATGATAATCAATGTCACATTAATGAGTCGGGACCAAAATTAAATTCTTTAATTCTTTGTTACATCATTCTATATGATCCCAATTGTTTTGTATAATATGTTAATTCAAAAATTAAATCAGGTGTTTAATTAAATTAATTTTTGGCATAACTAATCAAACAACACAACTTTAATTCAAGAAGGAAAATCAATTCTGTTGAGAAAATTGTGTCATTAAATATGAGTTATAAAAAATTAGGCAAATTTTAAATGTAAATTTTTATCCTAATTGTATTATAGCAAAGACTTCATATTGTATAATTATTAATGATTCTTATCTAATTTGGACCATTAATCAAGTAATTAAATTAGAATCAAATATTAATTGGCAATCACATTATATGATGTAAATTGTCTAGTACGATTTAGCAAAACTTGTGGTGGATGAACCTTGGTTCATTCTGGTTGATCCTTGATACCATAAAACAAATCATATTGTATGGTTACTTATCGTATAGTCCGATCTTATAGAACTCATAAATGGGTGTTTAACTAAATAAATAGTACTATTCACACTTTGTAATGTATGATTAGAATAATAAAATTAAAAATTAAGATTTGATTTAAATAGCCTAACTTAAGTCATTTCACATAATGAGAAGGGATGTAAGTAAGTAGTTAGAGAATTTTTTCCTATGAGAAAGCTTTGGAAAGGAGACGAATCATCTTGTTTGTGAGAGTATCCAAACTATTGGGAGAGATAGAAGATGAGGTTGAGAGGTAGTCCTTGAGGGAGTCAAGGGGTGTGTGAGGGAGAGACACAATTATCCCCGTTAGCTTGTACCTTATGTCCTTCGTGTTATATATTTGGAGCTCTTGGAAAGAAACTATAGGGAAGAAGTCTTTAGGTAAACGACTTGTGACTAATGGAGGAGGCTAGGGGAGCAGCATCTATACCAATGCAAGAAGTAGAAAGAGTGACCAGTGTCTCTGCCATTATAAGGAGAAGGAGGGTTTAGGCTTTTCGGGAGGAAGAGTATTATGAAGGTCATTCTTCACCTAGGAATGGAGAAGGGATTCTTTGCCTTGCTGAGTGTAGAAGAGTGGGTGTAAGTCGAATTTGTTCAAAACACTATAAAAATCATGGTTTATTTATTCTTTTACTTTCTACATTTTATTTCATATAATGTTTATTTTTTTAGATTTGTCATTTAATTATATTGTGATTAAAATCTTTCGTAAGTTTTAATTATTTGGAATAACATTTGATTTGAATTAATTGTTACTAGTTCTATTGCTCCAAAAATTTAAAAATATATATATATAAGAAAATCTTTTTTAGTATTTTGTTTTAACAGATTTGTTATTTTATCTTAAATTAATTTCCAATCTATATTGGTTTGTTAGTCTCTAATTAAATTTTTAAACCAATTCACCCCCCTTCTTGGTATGCCAAAACACTTTTAGCACAACCTTTATCATCTAACATGCTTCACACTTAAAAATAAACTCTACCACTTCTCACTTTAATCCAGGCCACCAAAACATTGATTTCATATTTAGACATATCGTATTAATGCCAAGATGAATAGTGTATCCAAAAAAGTGGGCTTTATATAGAATTTCTTAGACAACTACTCTCTGGGACCTACAACCTACTATTATAGAAGATCACACCCTGATCATTCACTTGCAATTTTTATCTTGTCCTAGGTAAAATCTAATCTATCAATTTCATATATATTTTTCATCTGCCTTCTCAGCTTCTTGAATCTTGGCTTGCGAAAAGGGTTGGACTATCATCTAAGAAATAACTCAAATTTTCATATCAAATGAAAGTACCACATTTTATTATAATTTCCCCAATTCTCTAATCAACACTTGCTCAAAAGTGATTAAACTAGTTTCTTAACCCACTAACATCCTACTCAGAGCATAAATAATCACATTTATTTGCCTAGTTTATAAATGATATCCAATTAATAATATTTAATCAATTCAAACCATCATGTTTGCCTGAGATTCAATTTTCTTAGGGTTAAAATATACTTCAAACTCTAGAGGTCTGTATAGACCTCACATTAAACAACAAATAAATAATGCCACCTAATCTTCAATGCAAAAATAATAGTTGCCATATCCAAATCATGAGTCTAATAGTTCTTCTCATGTGGCTTCAACTACCTAGAAGCATAAGCTACTATGTTCCCATTCTGTTATAATACACATTTTAGTCCTTGAAATGAAGTGTCACTATACACTTGGAATCATTCTAAACCTGATGAAATATTCAACACAAGGGCTGACACTAGACACTCAACTTCTGGAAATTTTCTTCATACTCTATTATATAATAAAATGGCATAGCCTTTTGAGTCTGTCTTATTAGAGGGATTAAAATCTATGAAAAGCATCTGAAAAACTTCTTGTAATACCCAATCATGCCTATAAAATTATAAATCTCTTTCACTAATGTCAGCCTCAGCCAATCTACTTTAGCTTACACCTTTTGTGGATGCACAAGAATCCCTTCATTGCTTACTATATGCCCCAGAAATGCAACAGACATTACTAAGAACTCACATTTAGAGAAGCTGGCCTATTATCTTTGTCATCTTAGGGTCTCTAAAGTCGACCTAAGATAAATTACTTTCTCTTATTAAAACTTCGAATATAATAGGAAATTAATTTAAAAGAAGATCAATTTGGTCAATTCAAAGTGGTTATATTTAAATGCGATTGGGCCAACACAAGTGCAACTAATATAAAAGAAGATCAAATTGGTTACACTTTAGTGAATTTCTCACATCTTATACATAACAGAGAGAAACTAGAGCATGATCCATTCATATTCTCTTCTCAAGTATAGCCCTTCTTCAACATTCAACATAAAAAAATAGCATTTTGTTGTTCGAGCAAAACCTTGAGATGTGTTTTGACTCAGTAATTGGAGATGAGCACATTATGTAACTTATTTTTAATGTTTATATGCTTATATGGAATATCCTTTTTAAAATGCTTTTTATCCTTTGATTGTTGGTACTATAAGCTCAAAAATTTGTCGGGCATAATAGGAAGAAGCCTATTTAATTATGCTAAGAAGGTTATCACTAGAGGTGGATCTAGCAGGGGAAGGTAGTTGGGCATCAAAAACCCCATCTATTCCAATCCACCCAGATTCAGTATATGAGAATGACTACAATGATATGTAGCAGCCACAACATCATTAAAATTATGGCAAACTCCTAGCTTAGAAGATGGGATAAGGCTTGTAGGTATGATGTTCTCATTTTATTAAGAAGCCTTATATGAGACTTCCAGAATCAAAGTACTATTTAAACCAATCTAACCTAACTAAAATTCATGCAACCTATTGAATTTTTATATCTCTTGTGTATGTCTAAGAATAATCTGTGTGCATGAAAAAGGTCTACATGTGTTTTAGAGTGGGTTCTAATTGTTTGAATGCATGTTTATGAAATCTAGAGTTTTCCCCTAGAGTACCCTGATGCAATATTTTTTTATGCCCATTATTATGCTTTCTAGAACTTAGAAATTAATTTAATGCTATAAAATTTTAAAGGAACACCTTGGAGAGTCATGGGGTACCTTCCAGCATCGAGCAGTACCCTGGAGCACCTTAGCACAAGCCTAGATTTTTATGTTGAAAATATCCAAATCCACTATTCCATTCAATCCATTTTTATTTAGGTAGTCAACTAGTGAGAGAGAGGGTTTAAGTGAGAGAAACTCTATTTTAGGTTGCTTTAGATCATTTTCAATTGTAGGTGTAGTTTAAAAAGTTGCTTGAGTCAAGGTAGGTTACGTTGCACATCTAAAGTTTTAATAATTTGAAGTTTTTTAGATTTTCCTGATCAAATATATAATTTAATTTTACAAAAATGTATTTTTTTTATATTATGATAACTTCATCGACGCACCTTTTTGTATATTGTTGGTACAATTATTCTAATCATTTTGAGTATTTACTCGATATTTTTCACTATATGATTTTGAAAGTAACAATTTTTATTAATTTAAAATTTTATTTTGACATTTAAAATAGTGCTTTAGTTTAGTTAAAAATTTAGAACATTTTTATACACAATCTTAGTTAATATGGTAATTTGGCAACTTAGTTTTGGCAAAGCTTCAACTCCTTTCTTCCTTAGCCACACTCTCCTACTTAGTCTTCATGGCTCTAAAATGTAGTCATTTGGATTTCTACCAAATGCTAGATTCTATATTTCAATCTAAGGAGTATGAGGAAGCCTATGAATGATATAGAAGTGCCTTCATCACTGATTCCAAAATTTTGAACTAAGAAAATCTATCTTATTGAGTACTTAAGCTGTTCACAACCTCCATTCTATAGTTCATCATTTTCTTAGCCTTTCCTTACCACAAAAAAATTTTCCTTCAGTTTTCCACCAACCTTCGCATCACCTCTAAATGTACCTCCTTGTAGTCCCTAGTTTGTTAGTTTAAGTCACCATCATCTTAGATGACTTGCACGAACATCTTCACTTGTCCAATGCTGGACCAGCCCCACATTTTTTTTATGGATCCTTAGATTATAATTGAACCACTATCAATACAACAACTAGAAACTTACCTTTACCTCAACATCAACCCTTAGTAAGTTCCTTGATTTTAAATGCATGTGTCATTCAATATGTTCTCTAAAATAATGTTATTCCTAAATCCAGTGACCACATGAATATCACTCCTTTATTGACATTGGTCACTTAGTATTTTATATCTAGCAAGCAAGTTAATGTATGTAACATGATCAATTAATATATTAAAAATATCATATCTAATAGAAATCTAGGAGCTCGTCAAAAGAAGAATTTAGCCTTAGTACATCTCACTGGCTATGATTTAGAATCCAAAAACAATATGACCTTCCCTGCACCACCAGACTAGTTTCTTACCTTCTTCACAAATAATTTCTTTCATATCATTTATAGTGAGCATCATAGGGTTGTAGTAGGAGTAGCTACAACAGATTTTGAGGAAGAAAAAGCATGGAGAGCACCAGTATGACCTCCTCATATTGGTTACCACTATCCTCAAGTTGCATAGACATAGCACTTTGGCCGATTAAAGTTGAAATTAGACACCCATATTGAATAGTCCTATAAATGTTAGGAGTAAATATAGTATTAGCACAAGGTAGATTTACTGAGTTTGATGAGTAGTTCACCTCCATACACTGTTACTACCATCCATCACCACAGCCAGTTGATTAGGGTCTCTTTTAAGAGTAGTTTTTGATGTGGTCTATAGTATGCTTATTTGTCATCTATAATATATTTGTACCTTCTTTTTTTCCTTTTTCTATGCAGTATCACTTTGTCTATAATTTTCCTTTTTAGTGATCTTAAAAGGGAGAGTGGTGAGTTTATTAGTTATACTACTTTATTTTCATTAGTGCAATTTATGTTATTTCTTTTTAGTGCTTGTTCTGCTATGATTTATATTTGCTCATTAAGCATAAAAAAAATAAAAATAAATAATACAATAAAGGGTTCTCCCTATTTTAAAAAGGAATCACTTAGTAAGAGGGAGAGCTTAGTATGAAGATAAAATTAAATTGTAATTAAAATAATTAATATTTGTCATCACCATAAAAAAGTGGGAGATTATTGCAATTTAGGTGCCTAGTCTTGTATTTTGATTATTATGAATATTATTGGATGTTTATTTAGTTTCTCCTAACTTATATACTACATATTTTTACGTGTGCATCACTGACATTTTAGGCTCAGCAAATACAAAGCTTCGTCAAAGAATTAAAGCTCAAGAAAGTGTTGTATAGGTTAGACTTATTTTTAAAGAGTCTATGATTTTATTTTTTTTCTTGATTCAATGTCTATAATAAGGTGTATGTTATATTAGCAACTGTGCACATACACACAAGGGAGAATGAAAAATAAATATTTTAATTTTTCTACTAATTGTATTATATGATTCATATTGTACTATATTAGAGAAATACATTTGAGTTATAACTAATTGTACTATATGAACATCACTTCATATAGGATAATCATTTATTTTTAGAAACCCCATCTTTGAATCTAACTTACTTAAAATAGGCTAATTTCAAATTTGAAATTGAACTGTTTGTACTATATGAACATATTTGTACTATATGATCTTTAATTAATGTTGCCTAATTTAAGTCTGGGGATTAAAGAATCAAATTAAATCTATATTAATTATAAATCGTATAATACAATCATTTCTCTGATAGTATGAACCACCCTTGAACTCTCTAGATGAACTTTGGTTCAACTTGATATTATATTTAAACTAATCATACTAAATGATTTATAATCATAGAGGATAATCTATAAATCATTGAACTAATCACACTATGAAATCTAAAAATCCTATTGTATGATCTGGGTTAGTAGAATTATAAATTATGATTTTTTAAACTTTATATATATATATATATATATTCTTGTTATAATTTTAGCAAGAGCCTTTGGCTGTTAAAGGTCTATTTCTTCTATGAGAGTGTTTGAAGAGAGAGCATTGAGCAAAGGAGGGAAAGAGTGAGGTTGTGTGAGAGGGAGAATAGCCTTATGGAGTTCAATAAAGTGTGAGAGGATTTTTCGCAAAGTTGCTTTGGCCAACATAAACTAGAGTGCCTTCGAGTATGCTGGTGTTTGTCTTGAGGGGAGCTCTATGAAAAAGCCTTTGGTATCAAAGGCGATCGACTACTTCATCGCACAGAGGAGGTGAAATGGATTTTAGCTATTCCACTACACCATGGAGGTGAAAGGGATTTTTGTTACTCTACTGCACCAAGGAAGTGAATGGCATTTTGGCTACTCCACCGTACCAAGGAGGTGAAAGGGATTTCAGCTACTCCGCCACACGGAGGAGGTGAAAGGGATTTTAGTGACTCCATTGGACCAAGGACGTGAAAGGAGATATTTTTTGAGAGAGAAGACCATGTACATCATTTTGTAATTAGTCATGGGCTGAAGCAGAGTCACTATTGATTAGTTCAATACCCAAAGAGAGGACCTTTAAAGAGTGGACATATGTTAATTTTACCAAATCATTATAAAAATTGGTTTGTATTCTTTTTTTTTTTACATTTATGCACTTTTCCTTTCCTACGTATTTATTTTCTATTTTATCGATTGATTTTGAAAATCATTGTTGTTTATTGGGATTAATATTTATTTTAAGTAGAAATTAAAAAAAAAACCAAAAAGTTGAAAAGAAAAAAAAAACTTTTATGTTTTTTCTACAAAATAAAAAATACAAAATAATAGTATTTATTTTGGGTTGTCTTTTTGAGTTGTGATTTTGTTATTAAAATACTTTCATCATAAAATTTGATTTTGAATTTTTATGAAAATTAATTTTGAAAATATTTTTAAATCACCAATTAACCACCTTCCCCATTCTACATGTGGTATTTTAACATTCAATTTATTTCATAGCCAATTTTTGAACTTCCAATGAGCACTATTCTTAACAAACTCATTTTAATGCACTATAAAGGAAAAGGAAATATAAGGGAGTACATAATGGAAATGTCTAATCCTATAAACTGAGAGCATTAAAGTTGGAATCGTCTAATGACATTATTGTGCATCTAGTCTTAATTTCTCCTCCTATGCAATTCAGTCCTTCAAAGAAAAGTTTAGTACTCAAAAGAAAAATAGGTCTCCTAGAACTCATTGCTCAGTGTGTGCAAGAGGAAGAAAGACTGAAACAAAAAAAGATAAAAATGCTCACTTAGCTAATTCCTCTCATAATATTTCTATCAAAAGGAAATGGATATATAAAGGAAAATGTGCTATAGATAAAGGATTTTATAACCTAAATTACAACAAAAATAAGATATGTTTATCACTTGGTTCTTCTACAAGTGGTAATATGAATAAGGATTATCCAAAATATGTTAACATGCTCATCAAAAAGGGTAAACTTCTTAGTTTTATTTATTCTAAAGTTAGTTTAGCCTTAGTACCAAATGAATGTTTGAGTAGGTTGTTAAACCTAATGCAATTTGTCCCAAGGCTAACCAAGAGGGAGGTGAATTGATAATTTAAAATTTTCTTGGTTATGTAGAAAGCTGATTAGATATTTTTAGCAAAACAACAAATTTTCTCAAAGTAATATTTCAACCATAATAAAACAAAGTGCAGAAAATAAAAATGCAGTAAAAGTAGAAGCACAAAAGAACATCAAATTTTATAGTGATTCAGTCCAACAAGACCTGCGTCCACTCTATAGAGACTCCTTCTCCAGGTATTGCACTAAACACTAGTGAATCTCCTTTAGCCCCCACAACAAGGCAGAGAAGCCCTTACAAAAACCTCTCTTTCACCAACCCGGTGCGGTAGAGATCCATCATATTTTTTCACTCTCCTGGTTAAGGAAGAGAACCCACTGTCCTTTCTCACCCCCTTGGTGATGGCAGAGTACCAACGTACTTTCTCACCCTCCTAGTGACAGTAAAGAATTAACGTCCTTTTTTACCCTCCTAGTGATGGTAGAGAACCGATATCTTTTTTCCCCCTTCTGGTGATGACAAAGAACCGACATCTTTTTTCACCCTCCTAGTGAAGGAAGAGAACTCGATCTCCTTTGACAATCCTCTCTCAAGAGCCTTCAAGGAAGAAGGGAAAAATTATAAAGAATAAATAAGAGATCCTCATCATTGGGCAACTTTATGAATCCCCTCACAAATTCCTCTCACAAGATCTCTCACTTTTCAATCTCAAGACACTCTTCCAAATGCAATCCTAAGGCACACTCAAGAGAAATTCAAAGCAAGATCTATGGATAGTCAGTTTTTGAACACTTATATATGAAGGATAAGAAAAACTATCGAGAAAACTAAAAATTTCAAGTTGAACGGACTTCGATCGTATAGTATGATCAATGATCGTACATACGAATAGTTCAAAAAAGAACTCATTCATCTGGTATGATCCTGTACGAACCTAATTTTGTACTCTGTCAGCCGTCTATACAAACGACATCGTATAGTATGAACAATTCAAAAAGAACTCATTCCTCCGGTACGATCGTGTACAAACCTCATTTCATACTCAGATCAACATCTGTATGAACCTTATTTTGTATAGTATGAATAGTTTAATCAAATCATTATTTTTTTTGGTACGAAAATGGACAACACCATTTCATACTCTGTGAATCGTCTCTATGAAAATATATCTTATAGGATTAACCGAAAATCGTACAGTACGAATAGATCAAAAAATTGCAAGTTCATCTAAGACGATCTGGTATGCATCCATTTCATATGAATGTGAGTCATCTATATGAACTAAGGATTGTACAATATGAATAGTACTTAAAAAATTTCCTAGCATGATTTGATTAACTTCTTTTTGGGAGGAACAGCCATGAAAAATCATCCAGTATGATTTGAAAATCATACAGTACGATTAGTTTTAAAATTTAAGTTTTTTAATCACTCCCCTGGTGTGTGTGTGTGTACATTTATCCAATTACAATCACTCTCTCTCAGACTCAAGAAAAAAAAAGTATAGACTTCAATTACAAGAACCCTAATCTAATCTATCTTGAAGTCTTCAGAAGTCTAGAGTATGATTTCCCTAAAAAGTTACTACACACAGGTAATACAAACAAAATATATCTAATAAATATTAGGAGAAACAGTAATCAATACAGTAATATTTTGGTATCATCAAAAACTCACATGATATAACAATATAGTTTTAAAAACTAAGTTGCAATAATCTTTCCCTTTTTGATGATGGCAAAATAATTATTGTTTGAGTTAACACTAAAGCATATTTCTCTCCTAACCTCCCCCTCAATGAATAACCAGTTTAAAACACAAGATTCCAATAAAAATCCAAACAAAAATCAAAACCAATCAAAACCAAAACCATAAACATTAATACACAATACACACAATAACACAATACAAAAAATAAATAAAACATCAAACAAAAATATCAAACAATAACATGACTCCCCCTTTTTACAATAATAAAAAGCAAAGTTCCTCTTGAAAAGATAAGTTTTTGAAGAATAAATCAAAACAGTTGAAAAAGAAGAAAAAGATTTTAAAGTAATTGCAAATACAATATTAACTTCCAAATATAAAAAAAACTCACATTATAAATCAAAGAACAACTAAGATAAGAAAAGTCAACAAGGTTCAGTGTTCATTCTAGATAAATCAAATAAACATAATTATTACAAAAATGATGAAATTAAGATTAACCAGTTTCTTATTCAATAGTGTAGATAATTACCAATTATATGGATTTGTATAAGAGATAGAATGAAAAAGGAAAAAAAAACCAGTATGAATTTATCAATTGGCGACATTGTGCATCTTTTCAATATTTGTGGCACACTTTATGCATCTTTTCAGTTTGGGCTTATTTTGTGCCTCGTTTAACTTTGGTGAACATTGCGCATCTTTTTGTTTGGCACGTTTTGTGCATCTTTAAAAATTTCCAGTCTTTCCAATATCAATAGATTTTTAACACAAATTCCAATAATTAACAAATATACACACATTGAAAAAGAAATATAATAAAAAATAAAACATGTATTTTGCAACCATTTTAGCTAAATAATAACTTGTCTATAAGAACATAAAATTGATCTTCTAATATATATCCAGTCATAACATAATTTAAAATTTAAGAGATTAAATTTTGTAAGGAAATTAATTTGTATAGCAAAGTAATTCAAAATTTAATTCTATTAATCAACTATAAATAATTTAACTTCAAAAATATAAAGCATTTAAAGACGAGTAATTTTACATCAAGTCAAAACATCATTCCATTTAGTACTTATAAAACTTACATTCATCCATCATATCATCAATACATAATCCAACTAAGGAAAAAACAAACACAAACCATAGCTTGAAAAATCAAATCCATTCAACCAGTACATCAACTCATAGCAAGAGGAACCACAACATAAAGACACCAACACAAACCATAGCAAAAATAGAACATTACAACAGGTACAAAAGATAGATCACAACTAGAAATTGGAGGGACCCTAATCTGGAGGTGGCTAAGGGTTGAACGTCGTAAAGTAACTATTGATTATAGCTACATTTGCATTGATCGAATCTAATTACCCTCGGATCCAACCCATATCCTCGTTGTATCTTGCATCCTACTAGTTCATGTAATTCTCAATTTGATCAAAGTGTTGATCAAAGTGAGTTTCCAGTCTGTCAAAATGCTGGACCATTTCTTAGTAGAAATTTTGATCATGTCCAAGTGCAGGTACAGGGGATCTTCCTTCTCCCTCGGAATCTTCTTCCTCAGAACTTTGATCCCGCCCAAAGAGTGCACGGAAAGAGGTATTAGTAAAGTAAACAAAAAGTTCATTTAGAGGTTAAGGATGGATCAGGTTATATTTCTTTTCCAGAATGTAGGTATTCAGGTGTCCTAAGGCCACATTTTTTTTTCTCTATTATGAGGAATCCAATATTAGAAAATTTGTAGATGTAGTCCATGATTAATTAGGCTTCATCAATAGAAGTTTTGGTCATGATCAGGTATGTGATGGTGGACAAGAGAGGAGTCATATTTATATGATCCCCAACTTTTGGAATTATAGAGGTTCTTAAAATGTGGTGGATGATCCTAGCATTCTGGTTTAGGGTATAGACTTGAGGAAGATGGCTTACTTGTTTAACACCTCTAAGAGTTAGGTTTATATCTATCCAATCATAATAGGCTCTAGAGGTCATTGCATGTGGTCTAACTCCTACAGTTCTATGGTGAAGAAAATTCCCTAAATCTTTCTTGGTTATCTCAACTCGTTGCTTAAACACAAAAGAGGTCATCCTAATATGATCTTGATTCATTTTCATATTTGTAAGGAACATTTAAAAAGTTTCATGATTGTAGGCATAAATCAAGATAAGGATAACGGGAAACTGGGTTAAGGCAAATAAGGGCATGACAGAAAAATGGACGTCATTATGAATGAGGAGTCAAGAAGGGGTTATTTTGGCTGCAAAATACCTATCAAAAGCATCCTTATTTTCCTTAGAGAGGAAGTTGTCATCCCTACCATATCAAGAGGATGAGCCCCTAAAAGTGCGAGGTCATTTTCAACTGCTGGCCATCCCAAAAGTTTGGACTCAAGAAGGTTTGGAAACTGAAGAGAATGTGAAGAAAAACTTATCCAAGACCTTTCTTTGTAAAGAAATATGACCTATCATACAGTATGAAATTCATATCGTATGTATAATTTTGAAATCATACGGGATAATAAATATTTCTTGCATACGAATGGAAACAGCCAAAAATGAAATGACTTTTCGTAAACTGCCACTTTTGAAGAGTCATTTTCTACAGACTTTTTGACCACATGATCGTACAGATGAACAGGTGTTCGTCCGAGATGATCAGAATATTAAAGATCATTTTGTGACTGTTAGAATCATCCCTATGAGAAACTGACAACTGGATCATACAGACAAAATGGGATTTCATACGTACGATCTATAGTTAAGAACTAACTTTTTTGAAAAATAATGTCCCAAATTATACAGACAAAAAATAATGAATTGTATAGTATGAATACATCAACGCACAGTACGATCTCCATTGAAAATATAGTCATGCATGCTCAATACAGAAAAAATATCATGTACATGCTATACAATTTGTATAGTATAAAACAAAATTCATACAATACGAAGAGAACACTTAGAACACATGATAAACTGAGAACCTTTTCAAACATCAGTTACTCAACATCAGATAACATGCTACTAGTAAAACAAAAAAAATAAAGAGAAACACAAAATTAATAAAAGGAAAATAACCAAAAATAAACAAAATAAAAGAAAAACATACAAACATATAAACTTTGACAAGCAACCAAAGAAAATAAACAAACATACTAATACATTACAAATCAAATTTGTAGATATTCAATTTAAGCATTAAGATCAATCACACCTAATCTAGTTTTTAAGGTGCTAAATGTGTCAAAAGCTAGTTATTTTATGAAAACATCTGCAAGTTGATTCTCCATAGCAACATGATGTATTTCAATTTCTTCTTTAGCTACATGATCTCTAATAAAGTGATGCCTAATATTAATATGCTTGGTTCTAGAATATTGAATAAGATTTTTTTAAATGCATATGGCACTTCTATTATCACAAAAAATTAGAATAGTGCCAATTGAAAATCCTAAGTCAATCAGCTATTATTTTAACTAAAGAACTTGAGCCACACAACTACCTAGGGTAATGTATTATGCTTTAATAGTAAAAAGGGCTATTGAATTCTATTTTCTGCTAGACCAAGAAACTAAAGAGTTCCCTATGAATTGACAAGTTCCAGAAGTACTTCTCGATCAATCCTATATCCTATAAAATCTGAATCAGAATATCCAATAATTTCAAAAGAAGAGCTATATCTTGGATACCAAATCCCTAAGTGTTGATTTCCTAAAAGATATCTCAAAATTCTCTTAATAGCAATCAAATGTGATTCCTTTGGATCAGCTTGAAATCTAGCATACAAATAAACACTAAATATAATATATGGTCTGCTAGCGGTCAAGTAAAGCAATGATCTAATTATTCCTCTAAATTTCTTTTGATTAATAGATTTTCCCTTAGGGTCCTTATCTAATTGCATTGAGGAACTCATTGATGTACTCACTGGTTTAGTACTATCCATCTCATATTTCTTAAGGATATCCTTAATATATTTTATCTAACTCAGAAATGTCCCATCCTCCTGTTGCTTAATATTGAAACCAAGAAAGTAACTCAAATATCCCATCAAACTCATCTCAAATTCACTACTCATTATCTTTGAAAATTCATCACAAAGAATTTTATTAGTAGATCAAAGCAAGATATCATCAACATATATTTGAATAATGAGTATGTCTTCTCCTACCCTTTTTAAGAAGAGAGTGGTGTCCACACTTTCTTTAACAAATGATCTTTCTAATGGGAAAGTGCTTAACCTCTCATACCAAGCCCTAGGTGCCTATTTTAGTCCATACAATGCCTTTTTCAATTTAAACACATGATTAGAGAATTTTGAATTTTCAAAACCTAGAGATTTCTCAATATAAACATTCTCTTGTATCGTCCTATTTAGAAAGGCACTCTTAACATCCATTTGATACAATTTAAAACCTTTAAAATAGGTAAAGGCTAGTAACACCTTTATCACTTCAAGTCTGGCTAGAGGGGAAAAATTTTATTTAAAATTAATTCCTTCTATTTGATTATATCCCTTGGCCACCAATCTTATCTTATTTATAATCACAACACCTGAATCATTCATTTTATTTTTGAACACACTTAGTTCCAACAATATTTTGATTCTTAGGCCTTTCAATCAATTCTGAAATATCATTTCTAACAAATTGAGCTTCTTACATGGCCAAAATCCAAAAGTGCTTGATTTATATTAGTGGGTTCACTCAATGATATAAAGGCATAATGGTTCACTTCCTTGCTAAGTCCATGCCTACTTCTAACACCCTCACTAGGTTTACCTAAAATTAATTCTTTAGGGTGACTCTTAGAAAATATCCATTCTCTAGACAAAGGGTTTTCCCTCTCAACATTTTCTTCCAAATTTGTCTTTTCAATTTCTTGGGAGATATCTTCAATATGATCTTCTTCCAATCTTGGCTCTTCTGAAATGCCAAATTCATCAAAAACTACATGTGTGGTCTCTTTAATTACCAAGGTTCTCTTGTTAAAAACTCTATAGGATTTCCCAAAACTAGAATATCCCATAAAAGTTCTTTCATTAGATTTAGGATCAAATTTTCCTAAAGGAGTTTTTCCATTATTATGAATGAACACCTTACATCCAAAAACATGTAGATGTGAAAGATTAGGTGTTATACCCTTAAGAAGTTCATAGGGTATTTTGTTCAACTTGGATCTAATATTTACCCTATTCTAAACATAATAAGCTGTACTAATCGCTTTAGCCCAAAAATATTTTTGAAGTGAATATTCAACCAACATGGCTCTAACGGCTTCAATGAATGTTTTGTTCTTTCTTTTGACTACCCCATTCTACTGAGGGGTCCTAGGTGCTGAAAAGTTGTGATCAATTCCTTGTTCTTTACAAAAATCTTTAAATTTTTCATTTTCAAATTCTCCTCCATGATCACTTTAAATTGATAAGATTTCACACCCTAGTTTTCTTTGGATCCAAGTATAAATTTTTTTGAATTCAAATGATTCACTTTTATGAGATAAGAATTTGACCCAAGTAAATCTTAAAAAATTATCAACAATTACAAATCCAATGACTTTACCTCTTAGACCTATAGTACCAACCGATCTAAAAAGATTCATGTGTATGACTTCTAGTGGTTTGCTAGTTCGAAGATCTTTAATTGAATGATAGGATGACTTCACCTAATTTCCTAATTGACATGCATCACACTTATGATCCTTAATAAAGTCTAGCTTGGGTATTCCTCTAACCAACTCTTTTTAGGTAATCTTCCTAAGAATTTTTATGCTTGTGTGACAAAGTCTTCTATGCCATAACCATGATACATTAGTGATTGTTTTGAGATAAAAAGCATTAGAAGATTTTACAAAATTTAAATCAAGCTTATATACATTATTTATCCTATTTCCATGCAACATATCAATTCTATTTTGGATTATAATACAGCTTATGGGAAAAATTTTAACACTATAACCTTTATCACAAAGCTGACTAATACTCAATAAGTTATGTTTTAAGCCTTCAACCAATAATACATTTTTAATGAAAAATTATTCTTGTTGCCAATCATATATGTACCTACCACTCTCTTAGTGGTATTATCTTCAGGTGTTACCTTGCCTCTATTCCTGGCTTCTTGTGTTATAAATTGATTAGTATCTCTATTCATATGCTTTGAACATCCACTGTCAAGGTACCAAATGCTCTCACGAGGCGTGTATAAGAGCATTTCTATAAAAAGATCAAATGTTAGACTTGGGAACCTAAACAAGTTTGGGTTCACCTCTTGGCAATGATAAACTAGATGCATATATGATATGCTATGATTTATGTATCTTTGGTCTCCACACTAGGTGTGTTATACTATGAATTGTGTAAGTGTGAGATATGTGTCCTAACATTCCACATGAAAAATATTTCACTCCAGGAAAAGAATTTCTTAACCTATATGAGTTATAATATCTCTTCCTAGGTTTTAAACTTATATCCTTTTGTTTAAACTCATAGAATTATTCAAGTGTGGGTGTCGGTATATTTTCCATAATAGCCTTCATTTTTAATTCTAAATATGAGTTTCTATTTTCCTACAATGAGATTTCCACTCTCAAATAAATTTACTTATGTTCAGCTTCTTCTATAAAAACTTTATATTCATTTTCAAGTTCAGTATGTGATGATTTCAATAGTTCATATTTTTTATTCAAATCATTCAACTCATCCAATACTGTCATATGGTTGCCATCAATCGATGGATAATCATTCCTAAGGATTTCATGTTCTTTTTGTAAATTCAAAAATTCTATGTTTAACTTAACATGCAGCTTTTTGAGTTTCCTATATGTAGTATGAAATTTCTTACAAATTTTCAATAATTCATCATATGATAAATCACATACCTCCTCTTGATCCAAGAGATCAAGGTTGTCTACCATTAAGCACAAGTTAGTGACTTCTTCCTCTGCTTCTGTTTCTGTGGTATCTAATGCTGAGTCCACCCAGAATGCTCTTTGCAGTCTCTTCTTGCCCTTTCTTACATTGGTTTTCTCCTCAATCTTCCCTTGCTAGGATTGGCTTTGAGATTACAAAAATTAAATTTGATATGTCCAGGCTTCCTGCATTCATAACAAATTACATCATTAGAAGCATTTGCATTTTGTGGAACTTACCTTTGTTCCACTACTGATGTCTTCTTTGCTTTCTTCTCAGGAAACTTTTGAATTGCCTCATCATGTGTGCAATATCATCTTCATCCTAAGGCTATGACTGATCACTCTCTGAGTCATCTACTTTCAATGTGATATTCTTCTCCTTCTACTTGTCACCTACGTCAATTTGTCTTTGGGTAACTCCTTACTTGTAAGCAATCAGTGATCCAAGAAGATTATCAATAGAATATATATTTAAATCTTTTGACTCTGTAATGGCAGTTATCTTTACATTATAAGCAGTAGGTAAACAACATAAGATTTTATTTACTTTTTTGCAAATTCATTAGTTCCCTATCTAAAGCATGTAATAAGGTGACTATCTATATAAAATGAGTATACATATCACTGATTGGTTCATTCAATTTCATGCAAAAAGTTTGTAGTCATGTAAAAAAATATTCAATCTGGATTATTTTACCTCATTGGTTCTTTCATATGTTATACAAAGTTTATCCCAAAATTTTTTTCTAGTTTTATAGGTTGAAGCACGCATATAGTCCTCATATTTAAGTCTAGTAGGAGCAGTCTTTTTCCACTAATGTCCAATAAGCAAAAGGTTTTTCAATCCTAACGCTATTAAAAAGTCTAGTAGGAGCAGTATAACTATCATGTACTAACATCCACATGTGATAGTCAAGTGAATGCAGAAAAGTAGACATGCGGGTTTTCCAAAAGTTGAAAGGGATGTTATCAAACAGCGGTGGTCTAGTGAATGAATATCCTCCAGGTGTTTTATGATTTCCAAAATTACCCATAATCATTTTTTAAAAAGTAATCTAAACTTTAATTTTTAAAACTGGCTCTCATACTACTTGAAATTTTGAGTAGGTTGTTAAACCTAATGCAATTTGTCCCAAGGCTAACGAAGAGGGGGGTGAATTGGAAATTTAAAAATTTCTTATTTATGTAGAAAACCGATTCAATATTTTTAGCAAAATGACAAATTTTTTCAAAGTAATTTTTTAACCACAATAAAATAAAGTGAAAAAACTAAAAATACAGTAAAGTAGAAGCACAGAAGAACACCAAATTTTATAGTGGTTCAGTCCAACAAGACCTACATCCACTCCCTGGAGACTCCTTCTTCAGGTATTGCACTAAAACTAGTGACTCTTTTAGCCCGCACAGCAAGGCGGAGAAACCCTTACAAAAATCTCTCTTCCACCAATCCGGTGCGACAGAGAACCATCATCCTTTTCACCCTCCTAGTGAAGGCAGAGAACCCACCATCCTTTCTTACCCTCCTAGTAATGGCAAAGTACCAACATCCTTATACACCCTTCTGGTGATGGCAGAGAACCAATGTCCTTTTTCACCCTCTTGGTGATGGTAGAGAATTGATGTCCTTTTTCATCTTTCTGGTGAAGGCAGAGAACCCAATCTCCTTCGACAATCCTCTCTCAAGAGCCTTCAAGAAAGTAAGGAAGAACTACAAAAAATAAATAAGAGATCCTCACCATTGGGCAACTTTGTGAATCCCCTCACAAATTCCTCTCACAAGATCTCTCACTTTTCAATCTCAAGACACTCTCCCATAGACACTCCTAAGGCACACTCAAGAGAAATTCAAAGCAAAATCTATGGATAGTCAATTTTTGGACACTTATATATGAAGGACAAGAAAAATTATCCAGAAAACTAAAAATTTTAAGTTGAATGGACTTCGATCATATAGTACGATCGATGATCGTACGTACAAACAGTTCAAAAAGGAACTCATTTGTCCGGTACGATCCTATACGAACCTGATTTTATACTCTGTCAGCCATTTATACGAACTTACATCGTACAGTATGAATAGTTCAAAAAAATTCATTCATACGGTACAATCGTGTATGAATCTCATTTCATACTCTGATTAGCATTTGTACGAACCCTATTTCATACAGTATGATAAGTTCAATCAAATCATGCTTTTTTTGGTATGAAAGTTGACAACACCATTTCGTACTCTATGAATCATCTGTATGAAAATATATCATATAGGATGAACCTAAAATAGAACATTATGAATATATCAAAAAATTACAAGTTTAACTGGGATGATCTGGTACGCATCCATTTAGTACTTTATGAGTCGTCTGTACGAACCAAGGATCGTATAGTATGAATAATACTTAAAAAATGTCTTAGCATGATCTGATTAACTTCATTTTAGCAGGAACTACATGACAAATCGTCCAATATGATTTGAAAATCATACATTATTATTAGTTTTAAAATTTAAGTTTTTTAATCACTCCCCTAGTATGTGTGTGTACATTTACCCAATTACAATCGCTCTCTCTCAGATTTAAGAAAAATAGAAAAAGTACAGACTTCAACTATAACAACCCTAATCTAATCTGTCTCGAAGTCTTCGGAAGTCTGGAGTATGGTTTTCCTGAAATATTAGTACACACAACCAATACAAATAAAATAGATATAATAAGTGTTAGGAGAAACAGTAATCAATGCAATAATATTTTGATATCATCAAAAACTCACATGATATAAAAAACATAGTTTTAAAAACTAAGTTGCAACACCAAATCATACTTGATGTATATATACACGTGCAACTGCTCATCTAAGTTTGACTATGCAGGATTTTCTAAGGAGTTGAGTGTCAATTGATGCTAAAAGATTCTTCTATATGAGAAATAATAATAAAGCTCTTATTAAGCTATAGGCTTACATTAATTTTTTTTAGAATTTTGTTGTACTTTAGATTTATGTGAAACTTTTTATGTACCATCATTGAAATAAAACCTAATTTCTTTTTCTTATTTGGACAAATTTGGTAACTCTTATTTAGAAATGAAAATTTTAGTCTCTTTCAGTATTCAAATATCATTTGTACAAGTTATTTAATTGATAATCTATATAAATTGGATATATCTGCCTTGCAAATTAATAAAACTTTGCATATAAGTAATTATGGTACAAAGCAAAATTAATTGATGAGAATTCTTTTATATTGTGGCACAAGTGTTGAGGGCATATTTTTAAATAATAAATTTAAAGGCTTGTGTCATATGAAATTCTAAATTTCCTTTAATTTTTTAGTTTTTAAATTTGTATTGAATGTATTAAGGGAAAATAAATAAATATTAAGAAAATAGGTGCCAAAAGAAGTTTAATTTCTTAGAATTAATGCAAACTAATATTTATTTCCTATTCCTAACTACTTCTTAGATTGGTCAATAGTATTTTATTACTTTCAAAGATGATTTTTCTCATTATGGGTACTTATATTTATTACCTGAGAAATCAGAATCCTTAGATACCCTTAAGGTATTTAAAGGTGAAGTTAAAAATTAGCTTGGTAAGAAGATTAAAGCTATCAAATATGACTGTAGTGATGAATATTATGGAAGATATGACAGATTAGGTTTACAATGTCTAGGCCCTTTTACAAAATATTTAGCTGGGTGTAGCATCGTTCCTTAGTACATTATGTTATGGACTCAAAGTCAGAATGGTGTAGCTGAGAAATGAAATCAAACCTTAAAGGATATGGTTAGTAGTATGATAAGTCATTATTCTATACCAGAATCACTTAGAGGAGAAGCCTTAAAAACTATAGATTATATTCTTAATAGTTTTCCAAGTAAAACAGTAGATAAAATCATATATTAGTTGTAGAGTGAAAAGAGGCTTAGTATAAGGCATCTTCATGTCAGAGGATGTCTAATTAAGGCTAGGTCATATAAGCTTAAACAAAGAAATTGGACTCAAGAACTATTAGCTATTATTTTGTTAGATACTCAGAAAGGTTAAGGGGCTTTAAGCCTTATGGTGCCTCAAATAAGAATTATTTTGAAATAGGCAATGCTAAGTTTATTGAGGATGTTGAATATAGTGGGAGTGATAAATGCAAAGATTTTAATTTTAAGAAATATGTTACTATTCCTATTATTATAATTAAAAATTATCAGGCAATTATGCCTAATGTTATTCAAATTATAAATTGATATAATCAAAATACTCTTAAGTTGTATCCTACTCATATATAAGGATCACAATAACCTCAAACTAAAATGCCATTAAGAAGATCCACTATGGACATCAGAATAATGATTCCAGGTGATGACATTATATATCTCTCAAAACATAAGTTTGATATGGGATTAATATTTTTTCAGTCGAGTCAAATAATATGCTAATTTTCCAAAAGTGGATAGAAGTCATAGAAGATGAGATGAATTCAATGAAAGATAATAATGTTTGCGATCTTACTAAATTGCGTAAAGAAGCATAGCCGATTCATTGTAAATGAATTTTTAAGACCAAATGAGATTCAAACGGAAGTATTGTAAGGTATAAGGCACATCTTATCGCTAAAGGTTTCACATGAAAGGAAGATAATTATTATAAAGAGACATTCTCTCTAGTTTCATCAAAAGACTCTTTTAGAATTATTATAGCACTTATAGCTCATATGATTTGGAGCTACACAAATGGATGTAAATACTACGTTTCTCAAGGGTGACATTGAAGAAACATTATATATGAGGTAACCAAGAAATTTTAAATATTTAAATTTGGCATATCTAGTATGCAAATTAAAGATATTTATCTATAATTTATAGCAAGCATCCCATTAATGGTATAAAAAATTTGATCAAGTGATTACATCATTTAGTTTTAAAGAAAATATAGTAGATCAATGCATTTATCATAAGATCAGTGGGAGTAAGTTTATTCTCTTAGTGTTATATGCTGATGATATTCTGCTAGTAAGCAACAATAAGGGCTTATTATATGAAACAAAGATCTGATCATTTAGAGATCTTGGGGTATTTTGACTTCAATTTTACTGGTTCCCTATATTGCAGAAGATCTACATCAAATTATAATTTCATACTTTCTAGAGGAGGTGTATCCTTGAAGAATTTGAAGGAATCACTCATAGCTTCTTAAACTATGGAAGAAGAATTTATAGTCTATTATGAGGCATCAAATCAAGGAATATTGCTATAAAATTTTATGAAGGGGATTCATATTTTTGATGGCATACAGAGACCCCTAAAAATAAATTGTGAGAATTAAAATAAAATGTTATATTCAAAGAATAATAGAAGCTCATAAAAATCAAAGCATATTGACATAAAATTCTTATTGTGAAAGAAAGAGTTCCAAGTTCTCAAATATATATTATGCATATTAGTACAAAATATATGGTTGTGGGTCCACTTACAAATGGTTTATCACCTAATATGTTTCATAAGCATGTAGCTCATAGGAGTGTAGGTTATCTTGATAATTTGCTAACATAATGTGAGTTTTTTTTATGTTCAATTATTGTATACACATTTTTTTATCAGACTAAAATATTAGTATTATTTGTTTTGTTGAAAACTCAAATAAAGTTATTTCAATTGTAGTTCAGCACAAATAATAAAAATATTTATATTAATAACTGTTATGAGTTATAATGTAGGACCAATTACAAATAGGCATGCTATAAGATTTCATTATATGAAATTTCCAGGCTTCATATCCATACTTGATCTATGTCACTAATCATATTATTACAGTGAGAATTGATGGGTCTTGTTGTAGAAAAATTATGAAAAATATCACTTTGATATTATATTGATGTAGTTAATGGACCAGATTGTTTAGAGATGTCATTCAAAGAAGAAATCAAATAATGAGCTCCTAAGGTTATATTGTATAATTATCAAGTGATATATATGGCCCACATAAATATTAAATTATACATTATATGATAACTTTTTTTAAGATTACTAAATTATGATCAAATTAAAGATTATTTATTATTTGGCTTTTGGGACATCTCATTAATTTACATGAAATTTATTATGTGTAGAGGCCATGCATTATGATTGGATAAAATAGTTTAAAATGCACTCAAGTATAAATAGACTCATGATCCCTAGTCTAAGGTAGGGAGTCAAAATAGGTTTTTACGTTGGGTTTGAGTCTAACCTTAAACTCACCCGCCTTAAATTTACCAGACCCAATTAGGAAAATAGGTCAAAAATCCAAACCCAGACTAGATTCGCACCTAACCCGGGTTGACTTTACCCAATCGGCTAACCCATAATGTAGCCATGTGCAAGCGTGTTAAGGTAGGACTGTGTACAGGCAAAGGGGGTGAGAGCGGGGCTAAAAGGCAAGCCTGTGATAAAGGGAGAAAGCGCGTGTAGGTGAGCTTATGGGCAAAGCAGCAAGAATGTGTGGGCTACCACGGGTGTGGACTCAGGTGCGAGTGTGGATGTGCAAATGCAAGTGCATAGGTATTACTGTAAGTGAGGTGGTGACTCGGGTCACTTTTGGGTTGATTTTAGATTTTTTTGTTAACCTGAATCTATAGAAAATAAAACCTGAAGCTGACCCATTTACAAAAAGGGTTGACCCAAACCCAAAATTTTTTGGGTCGAGTCCTGGTCGGGTTTCGGGTCTGGTCAAATGTTGACACCCCTAGTGTAAGGTTTGGTTATTATTTGGTCTAATCTTATCTTTTGTAAAAGAAGGCTATCTCTTTCTCAAGACAAACTCTTTTAATGTGGAAGGCCGAAAATCTCAACTTAGATATTCAATTGATTTAGGTATGCTTCTGACTAAATCTTCTTAATGATTTAACATAAGCTCTTAAATAGATGAATAATGTTTGTTAGATTTAATTATTTTTGACTTATCATATTTATCTTATATGTGATATGCCACATGAGATTTATGATAAAAATATATTTATTTTTAAATATGATGCAAATAGTATACATGATATGTTCTCTTTCAATTTGATTATTTTGTCATAGCACATGTGCATATTGAAGAACTTGATATAAATTTTTTTTCAAGAATATGATAAAAATATATTAAATAAATTTTGAATTCTTGTTGTTTAAATATTATCTTATAAAATCTTATTATTAAAAATTAGTTTCTATTTATCAAAATTAAACAATAATGATAATAATAATAATCAAATATCTTTTAATAATAACATTATTTTGAGAGAGATATGGGTAGGGAGTGGGTACCAAAAAAGGAAGAGAAATCTTGACATACATCTACTGCAAAATATCTTTTATGCCAATTCCTTCAAGAAGAGGAAATCACGTCTTCCTATTGAAATGCAAAATGACACACTTTGGAATCGATAGTTTCACTACATTATTCCACCAAAATTTTAAGACTTCATCAAAAAGATGTTGAGAGAATTCTTGTGTTCCTTAAAAGAATTCAACTCCATAATAGTTGACTACTAAAAATGTGATCTGCATCCCAAAATTTACTAATGTTGAATGTTGGAATGATTTTAGGCCAATATGTATGTGTGTTTCCTTCGACAAACTCATTAATAAGAACATTACCAATATATTATGAACTAATCTTCCTAAACTTATTTCCCTTAGCCAAAGTAGTTTTATCAACAGTAAGACTACTCTTTATAACTCTATATTGACCCAAGAACTTATTAAGGTCTTAATAACAAGGCTTTTTTTGGGATGACTTTCTTACAGCTTCTTAAAGCATTTTTTTAGTGCAAAAAATTTTAAACTAAAATTTTTGTACTAGAAAGATGATTTTGAAAGCAATAAAAAAGCTGTCCCAAACAAGCCTACATGTTATGGTAGAAATGTTATCATCAAGTTAGATGTCTCTAAAACCTATGATAAAATCAACTAAAACTTCCTCTGCATTGTCCTTAAGTAATTTGGCTTCTCAAATAGATGGATCACTATTTTGCATATGTATATCTCAAATTGTTGGTTTTCAACTCTTTTTATGGTTGAGATTCTCTCTCCCCTACCTTCTACATCCTCATTATTACATTTTTAGGAGCATCATCAAACTTCATTAGGATTTACCATCAATGAATTTCATGCTTTTTTGTAAAATGCTTCTCACACATTTGCTTGTAGATTACTTTATCATATTTGTGAATGGTATCCATAGAGCATTAAAACATCAAATTCTTAGATCATAATAATGGGGTAATTAGTTTGTAATTTAACAAAACCAAAAGCCATTTCATAACCGTTGAGGTGAAGGGACTAATTATTAAGCTTCACATCTTTGTGGTTAATTTTTTTCCCATAAGTTACTCCTCATAAAATATTTGAGCGTGCCTTATGAAAAGGCAAAATAACGTCATATGTATGATGACCACGTTTAAAATTATCAAATTTAAGATGTATAGTTTTGAGTAAAGATTTTGGTTTATGCATAGAGACTCAGTATATTCAAATAATCCTTAAAATTTATGCAAATTTTCTTATTGATGTAATTCCTACTATAACAACATTACACCCATTCTGATCGACCCAATCTGGTAAGCTTTGTGTAATGGATTTTTTTGTCTTTTATTTCCTACATGTGTACACAAGTGTTCTATAAGTGTACGAATGTTAAAATTCTATTCTGAAATGAGTCCTAAGGGCCTCTATGCATGAATTATGAAATCAAAATTCTCCCTTGGGAGCATTGTGACACTAAGTTTGGGGGAGTTACGGTGCTATGCTCTCAATTTTTAGGTCATTTTAATATAAATAGTGTCGACAAAGCGATGTCATAGTCTTGAGCGCTGCATTGCCATAGCAAATTTTTATAAAAATATGAAATTTTATTATACTTTCATTTTAGCAAAAAAATAACCTGCTAAGGTAGCCGACTCAAAGAGAGTGAGTGATTCTACTGCATAAAAGTCGGGTTTGGGTTGCTTCAATTTGTTTTCTACTATACATTCAGTTTGGGAAATATTTTGGATCAAGGTTGGTTACCATTCTACCTATTTCAAATTTTTAATAATGTAAAAATTTTAGGATTTTTCTAATAAAAAAATTATAATTTTATAATATAAAATGGAGATAACTTCACATCAATTAAGCTTCAAACATGAAACTTTATGTATGTTATAAATATGAGTATTTTGGCCATTATAGTATTTTATTTAAAAATTTTCAATAGGTAAATTTGAATGTGTGCTATTTTTAGCAAATTAAAAAATGATTCTAACTCAGAAAATAATATTGTAATACATTTAAAGCTTCAAAATAGTGTTCTACACTATCCCAAGTAATTTGGTGAAATTTTGAAATTATAAAATTATGATCAATTATTAATATGTTGGCTACTGATGAAGTATTCTCTAAATTCCTACAATTTAATTATTTTCATTTATTTTTTTTTTAAATACAATTATATATGTGCTTATGTGCTTGAGGTGTATGATTCTGAGGAGTTCTGGAACTTGGAGGAAGTTTTATTATGTTAAATGCACTGGGACTATAAGGGCCTAAATTTATGAATATCTGATGTGCTAAGCATTTGGGAGTCATAAAGGCCTATTTTTTTGATATGCTATCAGAGGGAGTCATAAGGGTATGAATCTTGATATTTTTTCTATTAGGAGACATAAGGGTTTGAGAAAAATCTATTACTTTTTTTTTAATATATGAAGTACTTATTTATTTATATTTTATAGAAGTTTTATTTAACTTTAATTATCTATTAATATTACTCATTTTGGTACAATCACTTATTAATAATTACTTTTAATTCAATAAAGGCATACTCGGTTAATTATTAAAAATTTGTATCAATTGGTGTGACCTACTAAGCTATGTTAGCTCGCACCTATTTTGCATTCTATTTTAGATCTAGAGAAGGGTATGGAGCCAATTGAATAGTTGAGGTTGTAAATTCTGATTCTGTGAGTATATAGGTATTTTCTGGCTACTAGATTTTTTATGTTCATGGCTACTTTCTATTTTGTTTTATTCTTTCCTATAGCCAAGTATTGTATTGTAGAGATTTTTTTTTATATTTATTTTTTGAAGGTGAATGAAAGGAAAAGGAGAAATTTGTGGATGAGTTTATTTTCTATTTATTGGAAGTTAATTAGTAGCTCTATTATCTTAGAATTTATAAAAGGAATTTGAAGGGTTCTCTAAAATTTGATCTTAGGTTTGGTATGTCACCATTCAACATAATATGACCCATTCTATATATTTGTTACATTATGTTGGGTTATGCCAGTCCCTTTTTCGTATCAGAGCAGTGGTTTAGAGAATTGATTGTAAATAGAGCTATATGAATTAATCTATAATCAAGTGAGATAGTTCAAGGTACTATTGGGAATTCATTTTTTATTATTTTCATGTGCATGTTCTACATTGTTATGTGCATTCTGTGTGAGTGTTTGATGGATTACGATATGTTGATAGGTAAAGTACCAGTGTACAGAAGTGCTCTTATTGTTCATTCTAATTCAATATCTTAATTTTCCAGTCTAGTAGCACAACTGTTTGGTGAATCCTAGAGTAGAATTTCATCTATTAGATCTAATTATTTGGATAAACACTTGCATATATTTTTTAGGGTAACACCTCATAGGTTTTAGGGTAACACACCTAGTTTAATTCCCTAGCGAGGTACACTATGTAGATCGTTAATACTTTTGAGAAGTCTTACAAATTTTTGAGAGGGCTTCCATATAGTTTTAGGTGGCTTCTAATTTCATTCTATATTTTTTATTTTTTTAAGCTAGTGGAGAGGGCCCATTTAATCAAGAATGATCTGTCAGATAATCAGCAGCGATGGACTACTAGTAGGAAGATATTTAGTGGAAAGGCTTCTAGTAGTATTTTTTTAGTGAAGAGAAGTAGTTTTGGGCCTAGAGACTCAAGGAGATACGAATCTTTTATAATGATTCCTAATGGTGGCAGTGCTGCCAATTTTGGAGATTCTATGACTGGAGCACCAATATGTCATAGTTATGATAAGAGATGCTTAGGATAGTCTTACTAGATGATAGATTAGTGTTTCTGATATGGTCAAAATAGATACAGTATAGCTGAATGTCTACAGGCAAGACCTGATAAATATAATGAGGTTAGAGTTGATAGCTTTATTAGACCAGCAGGGAGACCAAAGATAGTTTTGCCCCGTGTATTTACTAAGGGATTTCTTAGCAAAGGTAGTGGTTCTATGCTAGGGAGGCCATATGGTAGTAATCAGAGGAAGTTTAATAGTTTTATTACTCCAGCTCTTGTTCAATCAAGTGTGTACATTTTAACTAGTAAGAGGATAGGGATGCACCATATATGGTTATTTGTACGGCTTATATTTTTTATATTCCTTATCACATTTTGTTTGATTTTTGAGCTAGTCACTTGTTCATATTTTAGAAATGTTTTCACATGATATGTTTTCCTTTCGTATTGTTGCCTTCTTCTTTATATATTATTTGTCAACAAGGGATGGTATGATAACAAGTAGGGTGTGTTTTTGTGATTTAGAGATATTTAATAAGAAATGGAAATATGGCCTTATATTACTGCCTATCTTAAATTTTGATGTTAATTTGGGTATGGATTGGCTAAGTCAATAAATAACTCAGATTGATTATATGAAGAAGAGGGTCAGCTTATTTTTAAGTAATGAGAGCTACTTATTTCATGGAGCCTGTGGTATTCTGTCATGCTTGATATCTGTTGAACAAGGTCATAGTTAAGAACAAGTATCCTTTATCAAGAATTGATGTCTTAATTTATCATCTTGTGGGATCTTTTATATATTTTAAGATTGATCTGAGATCTCAGTATTATCAGTTGAAGGTGAAATAAGGAGAATAACAAGACTGTATTCAGTACTAGATATGGGCATTATGAGTTCTTAGTCATGTCTTTCAACGTGACTAATATGTTTATACTCTTTATGAATTTGATGAACAGAATATTTAAGGAATATTTGGATCAGTTTGTAATTATATTTATACATGATATTCTAATCTATTCAACTTTTAAGGAAGAGCATGTAACATATCTAAGGATTATTTTGTAAACTTTAAGGCAACATTAGTTATATGAAAAAAAATTTAAAATGTGAAATCTCACTAAAGAGTATTTCATTCTGATACATGTGGTAAGTAGTGTATGTATTTTTGTGCATCCCCAAAAAGTTTAAGCTATTATTGATTGGCCAAAGCCTACTACGATATCTAAGGTACATAGTTCCTTATGCATGACCAACTTTATAGGAAGTTTACGAGAGATTATTCTTTGATTTATATGCCTCTAATGAGACTGACTCAAATGTTAATAGCCTTTCTCTTGACATCTTATTACAATGACAATTTTTAGAGATTGAAGGATTATTTGATATTGCTTTAGTCTTGACCATCCCATTAGGTATACAAAGATTTTATGTATTTAGTGATGCTTCACTGAAGGCTTTGGGATGTATTATGATGCAACATAGCAAGGGTATAACATATGCTTAAGGCAGTTATAGTCGTATGAGAGAAATTATCTGACTCATGATTTAGATCTTGCTACTATTATATTTTCCTTCAAGATCTGGAGATATTATTTATACAGAGTCAAGTGTGAGAACCTCACTAATCATCAGAATACGAAGTGTATTTTTACATAAATTTTTTTATTTTGAGATAAAAGAAATGGCTTGAGCTAATTAAAGACTACAATCTGACTATCTAATATCGATCCTATAAAGCAAATGTAGTAGCAGATGCTTTGAGCATGAAGTCTTCTAGGATGTCGTACCTTCTGCTTACTTTTGAAGATATTTTTTGATTTGGGACATGGAAAGATTGGAATTAGAAGTAATCACTTCTTTTGAGATTCAGGTGTTTTGCTCATATGATATATGACCAAGTCTGCAGGAAATGATTTAGGAAGCTAAGAAATCTGATGTACAGGATTTAAAGCTGGTTGATCAAATGAAATTTGGTAAGAAAGCTAAATTATTGTTATAATTCTATTTTTGTTCTTTAAAAGAATAGGCTATAAATTCTTAATGTTGGAGATCTAAGGTGTGTAATTTTGCATGAAGCACATTACTCAGGCTACACTATACATTCGGGAAGAAGCAAAATATATAGTGATTTAGAAAATATATATGGTGACCTAGGTTAAAGAAAGATGTGGCTATTTTTTTTTTAGAATGTGAAGTCCATCTGTTAGTGAAAGCGGAGCATTAGTGGCTAGGATATCTTTTATAGTTATTGCCTATTCAAGAATGAAAATGGGTAGAGGTGATGATGGATTTTTTTTTTTTGATTCCGTAGATCGAAGCAAGGGTATAATGTTATATGGGTTATAGTGGATCATCTGATGAAGTATGTGCATTCATTCCAATTTGATAGGCTGATTCTATAGATAGTTTGCTACAAGTCTACATAAAAGAAATTATTTGACTGCATGGAGTTCCAAGGGGTAGGTATCAAGTTACACTTTAATATGACTTACATCCATAGATTAATGAATAGTTTGAGAAAACTATTTAAATTCTTGAAGATTTTCTGAGATTTTTTGTTATAGAATTTTGTAAAAGCTAGGAGGATCACATTCCTCTGATAGAATTCACCTATAATAATAATTTTTAATCAAGTGTTCGTATGGCACCTTATGAAGCTCTGTATGGTAAAAAAATATATAACCCCACTATCTTGAATAGAGGTGGAAGAAAGAAGTATAATTGGAACAACCTTGGTTGATGATGCTACCGAAAAGTTCTGTGTGATCAAAGATAGACTGAAAGCTGTACAAGACAACCAGAAATAGTATTATGACATGAAACATTGAGCTGTGGACTTTTAGATTGGAGAATTTGTATTAATGAAGATCATATTGATGAAAGTTACAAGTAGTTTGGAAAAGAAGGAAAGTTGAGCCCAATGTACAATAGAACTTTTCAAATGATTGAAAGAATTGGAAAGATTGTATATCGATTATAATTACCAAAGCATATGTTAATATTCACATTGTATTTCATATGTCATCTTTATTGAAAATGGGTATCTAATTCTACAAAATTGAATATTTATAGATGAGGTAGAAGTACATTCAAAACTAAGCTATGAAGAA
>CM034306.1:33021270-33111465 GCA_019925795.1 Dendrobium chrysotoxum | reverse complement strand
CAATTTGGGTAAATTTTATGAATTAGATTAAGAGATCTAAAAGGAAATGTAGAGAGTTCAAAAAGTGCTATAGGAGGTTAATGATGAAATCAAAATCATTCAATTGCTTCTATTTGATGAAATGGATCTAATTTTATTTCATGCTTTCTCTGTTTGACTCTATGTCGTCTGAGATCAAATATCTTAGTTGTCCAATCTTTGATCAAATAGTTAAGAATTCAAACGAGGTGGCATAAGTGCCCGAGCTTGTTTAAGTAACCAATGGGACAACATCGTGGGTAAATTGCATATCCAGTCAACATGCCAGCTATATAATTCCATTTAAATCTCTTACTTAAATTAAAAAAAATACTAAAAAGTTTTAAAATTTTATATTGATTGATCTAGTGAACTTTTTTCTATAAATATTACCTCCATGGATTCAGCTTGAGGTCTAATATCTAATGTTATAGGTTTTTATAGCTTAATAATGTCTAAATTTTGTCAAATTACCATTATACAATAAACATTAAAGTTTTTAATTAGATTTGTATATGCATGATATTGCGCTCAAAATTAAGCCTAATAAATTAGGGATGTTTTACACATCCTAATTTTTTCTTGGAAAGATTTGATTCCTCTAGTAGCTTGAGTTGAATTTTTTTAACTTCATAGATCAGAAATTAAATTCCTAGCCATGAATTCATAAGGCATTTTGATGTGAATTATCTTTGGATGTTAGAGATAGGTATAATAGTTAGAATGTCATTGATTTAACCCTAATATAAATCCTAGATTAGGTTTGACAAGTTTTCTATGTTTTAGGTCAGAAACTTTAGATGATTATAAAAATTAAACCATTTATCCAATTGATCACAAAATTTTATGGGATGTTCTTTAGGTCAATATTGACCTATATATTAATTCCATAGATATTTATATCATTTCGGTATTTAATTAATTAACCCTAATTTTAGCCTAATAAATGATCTAGGACTTTAAAAATTTATAATTAACTAAATACAATTAGTAAAATATTAACTACAGTTCATTTTGCTTGAAATTTAAAGTATAATCAAGGAAAAGAAAAGCCCTTTCAAAATTTCTTTAAAATATATGATAGGTAATTAAAAGAAACTAAAAAAACAAATAAATAAAATTATTAAAAATAAAATATAAGTCTAAATTATTTCAAAATGTCATGAACTTCAAATTAGACAATTCTTGACCTATGCTGAAGGTTTATTGATGTTTGAGCATCATTCGGTTAATAATTAAAAATGCTTAAAGCATTTACTAAATAATTAATAATTCAAAATTCAAAATTTGAAAGTTCACAACTAAATAAAAAATACCCTATAAATACAAACTAAAGTGCATTGAACATTAAATAAATTATAGAACCTCAAAAAATACTAAATAATGAATGTTAAGTCTTAAAAAAGTCAAAGTTCAGTCAAACATAAAATATTAGCAAAATAATAATAATAATAATAATAATAATAATAATAATAAATCTTCTAAATAATTCTAATTATTTAGAACACTAGAAATATCATGAACAAATTATTTATATTTCATTTGAGGAAGTTATAGTTTTCTTCATTCCACTTAATCATGAAATTTAAATGAATATTAAATAATTCAATACGTAAATTTGAAATTCATAAAACTCATAATAAAAGATTTAATTAGATAAAATTCATAAATAAACAAAATAAATAAACAAGAAGATAATAATAATAATAATAATAATAATAATTAAAAGAAATAGAATAAATAAATCATCAATTAAACATAAATCAATTGAAATAAACCAAATTAAATAAAAACTTTTAATTACAAATTAAAAAAATTTAAATTAAATTTAAATAATCTAAAATAAAATGAAAAATAATTATAAATTAGATATAAATAATTAAAAGTTAAATAATAAATTTAAATAAATAAAATTACAAATTAAATTTTATTAAACCAATATAAATAATTCATTTTAAATAATTTAAATAAAATTAATAAATAATAATACTAAATATTTAGCTTAATGTGTTTGCCTCTTTTCTTTGAAATTAAACAAATGCATTCTTTGTTTTAAAAGATTAGATCTTGTTGATTAATAATTTCAATACCCTTCAAAGTTATTAATTTACATGGTTCTTTAAACCTAATGTTGATAATTAATTTAAATAAATATAATACTTTAATATAGTGTAAATCATTAAAATTTAATTTTAAAATAAATGCCTTAACTTACAACACATAAATTTCAATTTATAGATAGTTCAAATCCTAATCCACTTAGGACATAACCAAACTACACAACCTAGCACACACATAGAATTGTTTGATAGGTCTACTAACTCTAGCTTTTTGTTAGGGTGGTATTTCAGTGTGTGTGTTTATTTATTTATTTTTGCACCGTTGTTGGTTGTGGATTAATGCTCTTATGGATGTGTGAAGATGTGAGTGTTTATCTTCGGTACTTTTATATCTAAGATGATTGTATGATGGGTAGATCTGATTATCCTACGTTAGGAGTGTTTAATTTTACTAATCCAAATTTTTGTGAGTGGTCATGCTTATGTATGGCTTTAAATAAAAGGGGGAAATGTCATGATTATAAATAACAAGTATTATACATGTGCTTAAATTTGCCAACCCACTTTAAATATCAAAGCATAACCAAGTGTAGATATTAATTAGAAATGAGCAAGTGTTTAATAGCACTGTGTGATGTGATATGTGGATGATATTATATAAATGCTTTACTTGTATACTAATCACTACAGGAGTATAGAGTTTTTTTCTTTTATATTCATGTTGTAAGGGTTTGTAAAGTGTGGTAAATGTAAATGAGTTGTAAAAGTCTAAATGAAGTTATTTATTGTAAAGCAAAGAAGTCTAAAAGAATGAATCTTCTACTTGAAGATGATGTTTTTGAAATTCCATAGAAGGATGATTGTGGTGTTGAGAACTTGAAGAAAGCTTGTTGATATATATATATATATATATAACTTGCATCATCCTAGGTGTTGAAATCTTTTTTGGTCTTGGCGGAGTCGACCACCTTTACTTTTCCTGTAGACACTAGTATGTATATAATTGATACTTGCCACATGGTTATTTTGATTCTTTTGTACATTTTGACTACTGATATGATTATTGATTGTACATTATTATGGATTAGAACTTGCATGTTTTTCTTAAGTTTCTTGACATTGCTTGTGATTTATCCTAGATACATGTTATGCTCCGAAGATCTATGTGATGTTTATCATTTTAAACACCCGCATTTACTTTTCTACGAGCACAGTATGCATGATTTACTTTTTTGTTATGTACATAAAACTCACACATGCAAACACCAAGTTATGGGTAGCCTAAGCGATGGGGCTGGTCCCACTTTTCGTGCTTGTATATGGTTATTGTTATAATATTTATTCTCCCAAAATTCAAGTAATTAAAGTTAATGAAGTTAAATACTCATTTGTAATTAATGTGGTATGTAATTATAAGTTTTAGAATGTGTAATGGGGCATGAGTGAACTAAGGCTGGGGTTGAAAAGTAAAAATCCAAGGTTTAAAAAGTGTTCTATGGGTGCCATGATGCAATGATTGTCAGCACTGTAACATTGAGCTCTTAGGAAAATAGATTAAAAATAGGTTTTATGGGTGTGCTATGACACTAGGAAGTACTTCCATGGCATTGAGTTTAAGTAAGGCTATTCTAGGAGCATTTGGAAGATTCTTTAGGAGTACATTGACATTAGGAAGGTGAGTGTAATGATGATGAGAATGAAAGTTCGTGAGGGTTGCTTAACCCTAAAGAACTAGTCCCAAGGCTAACCAAGAGGGGGTGAATTGGTTATTTTTAAAATCCTTAAACAAAAATGAGAAATAAAAAACCCCTTGATGTGAAAGCAGATCAGTTTCACAACAACACAAATTTTAGAGATTTCAAACATAGATCAATATATAAAAAAATGCATAAAGTAAATGTGGAAAAATTAATCAGAAAGAACACATAAGATTTATAGTGATTCGATCAACTTGACCTACATCCACTCCCCAAAAATTGCCTTTCCAGGTATTACACTAAAAGTAGTGTCTCTCCTTTTGCCACCATAGCAAGGCAGAGAAGCCCTTACAAAATCTTTCCACCAACCCGATGAGGCAGAGTACCTTCAATCCTTTTACTCCCTCTCGGAGTAGGTAGAGAATTTGGAAATCCTTTTACTCCCTTCTGGAGTAGGCAGAGAACCTCGGAATCCTTTTACTCCCTCCTAGAGTAAGAAAAGAACCTGGATGTGATGCTGATTAAGATCTTCCCTGAGCCACCTAAGAATCGGACAAGCAGGTTAACGAAGATGATGGAAATCTTACTTGGAGCAACCTTTATCATTCCCTCATAACTCCCCCTTACAAGGATTTCCTCTCCCAAGCTCTCTCTCTCTCTCTCCCAAGCTCTCCCTCAAGTTGATTCAGCAGCAAAATATTATCTCAAGGATAATAAGAGAGCTTAAATATAGAGCCTTAAAAAATGCCCTAATTTTTAATATGGTAGTATTGATCATCCAGTACAATCATACGATCATCCTGTATGATTAGTTCAAAAATACCAATTCAGCTAGTGTAAATTGCATAGCCCTGTACGATTAGCTCAAGAGAAATAGACAAATCATCCCGAATGATAATAATATTATTTCAGACAATTAGTATAAAAGTATTAAACTTTATCTAGTATGATCCTCGGTAATGCCTTATCATCCCATGCACTTCTCGGTTGTCTGGTATGAAAGAGGTCAATCATCCTGGATGATTAATTAAAAAATTATGGTATTTATCTAAGATGATATGTGGAGATTCCTTATCGTCCCATGCCTGTACTCTATCATCCAGGACAATCATCATTGATCATCCTGTACAATCTGATCGAATCAAAGTTTTCATAATTGTTCTCCAAATTATAGTGTTAATTTAGGCATGATTGGCATATATCATCCAAGACGGCATGGATCATCCTTTACGATATGTATAAAATTTGAAAATTAAAATATTTCCTAAATTTTGATTGGCGACTGATTTTCACAATCTAAACTGATCATCATGTATGATCTATATCATATAATATGATTAGTTTAATCTCTTAATTAACACAGATGCACTAATTTAGGTTTTCTTTTTAAACTAATTATCCTGTATGATATGAATGGTCCTGTAAATTAGGTCAAAAATAAGAAAATTTCTCTAACTCACCAACCCACTCCCTTTGTATATGTGTGAGGAAGGTTACTTAGCTTGGGGTCCACCTGATGCTTGACTTGACTCAAAAAAGGTAAATAATACATTAAAATCAAAATTACAGATAGACTCAATCCTAATCTATCCGATCTTGAGCTGATTGGCATTACAAGTGAACTTATGGACCTGAAAGGTTAGTAAGCAGGGCAAATTAAATAGATATGTAATAATAGCAGTAGTAAAGAAGTAATAACATTTATTATCATCAAAATCACAGTACTTATGCTAGATTTGCAATAATCTTCCCATTTTTTATGATGGTAAAAATTGTTGTTAAAAAAATTTGAAAGCCCTTTGGCATTCTCTGAAACTACCCCTTAAAGGATGAAATTATGAAAGGAGTAAAAAATATTGTTTTTAAATGTAAAATTAGTAAACCCTAAGTGGAAAACTAACTAAACACTAAATAGAAAACAAACTTCATTAAAATAGAATATACATGTAATTAGCAACAAACTACTACTCCCCCTTTTGATATCATAAAAAGATGGAAATAACTGAAATGCAACAAAAACATACAGAAATGACACTTCAGAAGTAAAGAATAAACACACACATAGAAGCAACTAAAATAACTAAAAAAAAGCTAGAAAAAGGAGCCATCCTGATCAGGTGGAGGTGGTGGTGGTGGTGGCTGAATGAATCTATGAATAGAAGAAAACTGCTCCTCAAACTAAGTCATATCCTGGTCGTGCTGCTGCTGCTATTGCTGGGCTACATAGGCATCAAAGCAAGCTAAGTCCTGGGCATGTTGCTACTCCTACGTGACTACATCGGAGTCAAACTTAGCCTCCCAGTGGTCAAACCTCTCTACCAGCTGATCTATCTTGGACTGTTGGTAGATGGGGGCAGGTGCAGGAACAGTGCTGGGCCTTCCTTGTGTTCTTCTGCTTCTTGGTAGTGAGCCTGGCGGTGAGAGGCACTATGAAGGACATGGAATGAGCTATTGGAATAGAAAACTGGAAAGTAATCAGGTGGTGCAGGATATTGAAGGTTGTATTTGGACTCTAGGATAAAGGAAATGAGATGTCCTAAAGCTTGATTGGGCAATCTCTTATGGCAGGGATCTCGAAGACTGTTAGATTTTCAAGGTAGTGAATAATAAGGTCAACTATATTAAAATCAATTTCAGCCATTATGAATAAGTTGTAAGAGACAACACAGGAGTAATATTTATCTGATCACAAGCTTTGGGAATTATGGAGTTGCCGAAGAATATGCTAGATGATCCTAGCATTTATAGACGATGGTGTTAACAGTATAAATTGACACTATTAATATTAGATTCTCTTAGAACTATGTTGACTGGGGTCCAATCAAAATTTGGATTTGAAGCTTGAATGAGAATTTTTTCACCAGTAGTTGAAAGATGGAGCAAATTCCATGTAGGTCTTGGTAGGTGATCTCTACTGCCTCCTATTAATAAAGGATTGGAGGGAAGGGCCCCCGCTATTGATACTTAAGCTCACAAAAAATTCAAAAAGTAATTTAGAATTAAAGGGAAAGGCCAAAGTAAGGATAAATCCAAGATTAGTATGGGCAAAAAGTTCAAGCACCTGAAGGTTTAACACCTCTTGATTAACTATTTTGGAGGGGTTGATGCCATCATTTTTATAGCGTGATAAAGCTGCTTCATCAGCTTCTTCTGTGAATCTAGGATCAAGGTTCTCCTAGAGGAACTACCTACGATGGCTCAAGAATGCTTCCACCAGCCATTAAAAGGAAGAAAAAGCTCAAGAGGGAAGGAGAAAGGATTGGAAGGGTGTGAAGGAAAGGGAAGATCAATTGTTTATAAAGAAATCACCAGATTGTATAGTACAATTATGAGATCATTCTCGAGGATAGGCTACAATCAATTCATCTAGATGATCGGTCAAAAAATTGGTCTGATTGTCCAGTACGATCAGACATCGTATAAGACAATTAGACACATGATGATCATCCCAAGGAGTCATCCTGCACGATCGTTCACTACTTAATCATACAGGACAAACACGTGTATCATCCCGATGATGTCTCATAATGGATCGGCCCAACCGCATTCAAATCGTCCAATGCCTTCTGCCACATGGATCGTTCAGTATGATGTATGAATCGTACGGGACAATCACCAATAATTGATTCATATTAGTTGTTGGATGTGCTGTGATCGAAGAAATGTATTTTTTTCAGATAATATAGGATGATGTGGATAGTCCTAGATGATGTCAACAAAACTAGAAAATTTTAGGAGATGGAATGTGATGATCAGGAGGTTTTCAAAAAAAAATACAATATAAAAAGCATAAAATAACATAATAACCAAACAAAAATATATCATAAATCAAAATCAAAGATTTATTTTAATCGATCAACTCTAATAAATGATAAATTTACCTTATTATCAGATTTAAAAACCCATAAGAAATGAATTGACAACACTGAAATTCAAAAAGGGTAAAAATCGATCTTGTTAAACCCTAGCTCAAACTCCTTATGGTCAAAATCCATTCTAACAAAATCTATTAAAAAAAAAATTAGATAGAAAAATTGATCTTTTCAACACTTCATTTCAAAAAAATATCTGATAGAATAATATTACAAAGTAATCAACCAAAAATCATGATTTTTAAATTCAAATGTTGAAGATATCAAGTGGCACATGAATACTTCTAAGATTTAAGATTTAAAAGAGAAGGAAGCAAATTTCTTTGTGGGATCATTTTGTGCCTCCTTTCAATTATTTGGTGCCCTTTATGCATCTTTTTACATTTTTGATACACTTTATGTATCTTGCAATTATTTGCGATCATTGCACATCTTTTCAATTTTTTGATCATTTTATGCCTCTTATCATTTTAGCAAGCTTTCTTCCTATCACATTCATTAAAGACTCCTAGTTGTGAGATTATCTTCTAGATATAAGAGAAGAAAAACTCACTCCTAATATAAGAAAAAGTAAACCACAAAACATAGTCATATCCATATGATAAATCTAATAACCTGATTAGAAAAACATGAAAATGATTCATTGACTTGAAACATTATTCACATGAGATAGAATTACTATAGGAAGATAAAATAGAACTCTATTTCAAAGTCCACTTTTTATTTAAAATATATTTTTTGTTTTAAAAAAAAGAAAATACACCACTAAATGAGTTAGAGCAAGAGTGACAATCATCAAATTTCTTCCTTTAACTTTTTTTTAGAAGGAGTCCAAACACCGCTTACTAAATTCTAAAACAAAAATACTTGGAAAAAATGTCATTTGAGAATTCAATATCAGAAAGTGAGTATTGATCAGATTCCTTTTAAAAATACTGAAGGAAAAAATATATAAAATTAAACATAAAATAAAAATACATACAAAGGAACAAACATATAAATAAATATAAATCTGAAGAAAAACCAACAGAAAATTAAAAAAATAAAACATAAACATATACAAAGAAATAAACATATAAATAAAATAAAACAAATAAAAAGAACAAAAATAAAAAGCATCAATTTCAAGCATAAATATCTATTACACCTAATCTAGTTCTGAAGATGCTGAAAGTTTTAAAGGCCAATAGTTTAGTAAAAGACATCAACAAGTTGGTTTTCAATGGCTACATGGTGTAGCTCTATGTCTCCTTTGGTAATATAATCCCTAATAAAGTGGTTCTTTATATCAATGTGTTTGGTCTTGGAGTGTTAGATTGGGTTCTTTGAAATGTAGATGGCACTAGTGTTATCACATAGGATTAAAATTGTGCCTACAGGTAATCCTAAATATAGAATTTGTTTTTTTAACCCAAGGACTTGGGCCACACAACTTCCTAAGGCTATGTATTCAGCTTCAGCAATGGACAGTGCAACTGAGTTTTATTTTCTATTGGACCAAGAGACTAAGGACTGTCCTATAAATTGACATGTTCCAGACATGCTTTTTTTATCAACTCATCATCCTGCAAAATCTGAGTCATAATATCCTATGATTTTAAAGGAGGTGTAATGCCTTGGATACCATCATCCTAAGCCTTACATTCAAAGAGATATCTAAGGATTCTCTTAATAGTAGTCAAGTGGGACTCTTTTAGATCAACCTAAAATCTAGCACAGAGACAAACACTAAATATAATATCAAGTCTTCTAGTAGTCAAGTAAAGAAGCGATCCAATTATTCCTCTGTATTTCTTTTGATCAATAGATTTTTCATTTGAATCCTTATCTAACTGAACAGTGAAACTCATGGGAGTGTTGATTAGCTTGGCTTTATCCATTTTATATTTCTTAAGGATATCCTTAATGTATTCTAATTGACTAAGGAAAGTTCCATGATCCTTTTGCCTTATGCTAAATCCAAGAAAGCAGGTCAGTCTCCCATCATACTCATTTTAAACTCATTACTCATCATTTTTAAAAATTCATCACATAGATTTTTATCAGAAGATCCAAATAGAAAGTAGTTCAGTTCTCCCATCATGCCCTGGGTGCTTGTTTCAGTCCATATAATGCCATATTTAATTTGAACACATGATTATGAAATTGTGATTTTTTAAAACCTTTGGGTTATTTAACATACACATCTTCTTTTATTATCCCATTCAAAAGGCACTCTTGACATCCATTTGGTATAGTTTGAATCCCTTAAAATAGGCAAAGGGTTAGTAGCAACCTAATGGCTTCTAATCTAGCTACAGAGGTAAAGGTCATCAAATTCAATTCATTTTATATGGTAATATCCCTTAGTCACTAATCTTTCTTTATTTCTCACCACCACACCAGAATTATTCATTTTGTTTTTATAACCCTATTTTGTTTCAACCACACTCTTGTCCTAAGATCTTTCAACTAGCTTCCAAACATCATTCCTCACAAATTGATTTAACTCTTCTTGTATGGCTAGGATCCAGAATTCATCAGATAGGGCTTGATTTATATATATGGGATTAGTCATTGAGATGAAGGCAGAGTGGTTAACTTCCTTTCTAAGTCCATGCCTAGTTCTAACACCTTCAGATGGGTCTCCTAAGATAAGTTCTTTAGGATACTTGAAGAATATCTCCATTCTCTAGGCAGTGATATTTTAGGTTCAACCCTTTCCTCCAAATATGCATATTCTACTCCTTGGGTAACTTCTACTACTACTTCTTCTTCCCCCCAAACCCTCCAGAATTATCAGATTCATCAAAATTAGCATGAGTGGTCTCCTCTACTGCTAGTGTCCTTTTATTGAAGACTCTATAGAATTTCCAACATTTGAGTAACATAGGAACACTCCTTCATCAAATTTTGGGTCAAACTTTTCTAGTTAAGAGAATAAACACTTTACATCCAAAGACATAAAGGTGAGAGAGGTTGGGAGTCCTACCCTTAAGGATTTCATAGGGTGTCTTGTTCAGCTTGGATCTAAGATTAACCCTATTTAGAATATAATAGGCTGTATTCACTACTTCTTCCCAGAAGTATTTAGGAAGTGCGTATTCAACTAATATGGCTCTATCGGCTTCTACCAGGGTCCTGTTCTTTTTTCAACTGCCCTATTTTATTGAGGGGTCCTAGGAGCTAAAAATTACGATATATCCTTTGCTCCTTATAGAAAGATTCAAATTTTTATTTTTAAATTCTCCACCGTAATCACTCTGAATGGTTATAATTTCACAACCTAGCTTTCTCTGAATCCAAGTAGAAAAAGACTTAAACGCTTTAAATTATTCACTTTTATGTGATAAGAATCTAACCCAGGTGAACCATAAATAATCATCAATAATCACATACCCAAAGACTTTCCCTCTTAGGCTTGTAGTCCTGACAGGTCCAAAGAGATCCATGTGAAGGACTTCTAAGGGTTTGCTAGTGACAATTCCTTTGATTGAGGGGAAGGAGGATTTGACTTGCTTTCCTAACTAACATGTAGCACACAGGTGGTCCTTAGTGAACTCTAGTTTGGGAATACCTCTCACTAAGTCTTTTTGGGTGATTTTTCTAAGACGTTTCATACTTGCATGATATACATGCCACAACCAAGTTTTATTAGCAATTATTTTTAAGCAAAATGAAGTAGCACATTCAATGTTGTTTAAATCAAGCATGTAGACATTATTGATCCTTTTATCCTACAAAATAATATTTTCATTTAAGCTTATGATGTAGCTGGTTGACAAAAATTTTATGCTGAAACCTTTATCACAGAGCTGGCTAATACTGAGTAGATTGTGTTTTAAGCCATTTACAAGTAAATCATTTTCAATGATGAAATTTTTGAATTACCAATTATACTTGAGCCCACCACTCTCTTGATGGTGTTATCTCCAAGTGTCACCTTGCCTCTTACCCTAGCCTCCAGTGAAATGAATTGATTTACATATCTAGTCATCTGCCTTGAACATTCACTATATAGGTTCCACATGCTCTCATGAGGTCTTTTATGAAAGCACCCCTATAAAATCATCAGATGTCATATTTGGGAACAAAAAGAAGTTTGGGTTCCACTTATGGAATGTCAGATGAATTGCTTGCTTGTTATATTGTGAATTATGTAATTTTGGTCAACCCCAAATGTGTTCTATGGTGAATAGTGCAAGTATGGGAGATGTGTCCTAGCATGCCATAAGGAAAACATCTAACACCATGAAAGGGTTAACTAATCTATGTGAGTGATGGTGCCTCTTCCTAGGTTTGAATGTATGCTGTGTTGATGGTTTATAAAATTCTGTAAGTGAATGTGGTATTTTATTTTCTTTAAAAATAGTTAACTTTTCTTGCAAAAATTTGTTTGCATTTTTTATATTTGAATTATTAATTTTTAATGTATGCTCCCTACTATCTAATTGAGATACAAGAGTTTTTAATTCCTTAAATACTTTTTCTAATTAAACATGCTATGATTTCAATGACTCATGTTTAGTAGTTAAATCAGAATGCTTCTTATTTAAAATATCAAATTCATTTAACAAGGCCATGTGATTGCTATCCAAAGTAGAGTGATCTTTCCTTAAGTATTCATGCTCTTTTTGTAGAATTAAAAAATTAGATTTGAGGCATCATGTAACTTTTAAGCTTCCTATATAAAGAATGATTTTTTCAAAAACTTTAAGTAATTATTCATAGGTAAGCTCACGTATCTCCTCATGATCAGAATGATCAAGATGATCATCTTCCATTAATTATAGGTTGGTTACCTCCTCTTCTGCTTCAATTTTAGAAGAGTCTGATGTTGAGTCTGTCCAAAAAGCCTTTTGGGACCTTTGCTTGACCTTCTTGAACTTAAGTTTTTCTTCACCCTTCTCCTTACTTGGGTGAGCTTTGAGAGTTGGGCAATCAGACTTCAGCTGCCCTGGCTTCCTGTATTCAAAAAAAAATAATATTAGAGGAAACTTAAGAATTTTTATTATTCTTACCCTTATTCCATTTTTGATGATGCTTTTGCCTTTCCTTCAGAAGCTCTTGAATTTCCAAGTTATTAAAGCAATATCATCATTTTTAGAACAAGAAGAATTAGTGTCATAATCATTCACCTTTAAGGCTATAATTTTTTCCTTTTTCTTCTCACCTGCATCAAGTTGCTTTTGTTCACTCCTTTCTCGTAAGCAATGAGTGATCCAAGTAAGTTATCAATTAAATAAATATTCAAATCCTTAGATTCAGTAATGGCAATAATTTTTATATTAAAGTAAGAAGGTAAACATCTCATAATCTTATTAACTTTTCATAATTTGTTAGTTCTCTTCCTAAGGGCATGCAGGGATGTAATAATTTGTGTAAACCTAGTATACATTTCAGAAATAGATTCACTAGTTTTCATGCAAAATAGTTCATAATGATGGAGTAAAATATTCACCCTAGATTATTTAACTTTATTTATACATTCATATGTTTTTTATAGTTTGTCCCAAATTTCCTCGCCAGTAGAACAAGTTGAAACATGCATATAATCTTTAGATTTTAAAGCACAAAAAAATAGTTCAAATGCTTAGCATTCAGTTTGGCTAAATCCCTATCTTCTAGACTCCATTCAAAAAAGGAAGTTCAATTTTTATGCCATTAAAAAAATGAGATGGTGCAGAATAACCTTCCTTAAATAGCATCCACATGCGATAATCAATTAATTGTAAAAAGGTGGACATGCAAGTTTTCCAAAAATCAAAAGGAATATTATCAAATAGAGGTGGTCGAGTAATTGAATAGCCTTCTACAGTGTTATGAATACAAAATTTAGCCATGGATCTTAATTAAAAAGTTTTCTAAAACTTAATCTTATGAATTCCGCTCTGATACCACTTGAAAGTTTGTGAGGATTATTAAACCCTAAAGAACTAGTCCTGAGGCTAACCAAGAGGGGGGGTGAATTGATTATTTTAAATATTCTTTAACAAAAATGAGAAATTAAAACACCCTTGATGCTAAAGCAGATCAGTTTTACAATAACATATATTTTAGACATTTCAAACCCATATCAATACACATAAAATATGAAAATTAAATACAAAAAAAATAATCATAAAGAACACACTATATTTATAGTGGTTCAATCAACTTGACCTACGCTCACTCCCTGGAAATCTCCTTTCCAGGTATTACACTAAAAGTAGTGTCTCTTCCCCCCCCCCCCCCCCCCCCCCCCCCGTAGTAAGGTAGAGAAGCCCTTACAAAATCTTTCCACCAACCCGATAAGGTAGAGTACCTTAAATCCTTTTACTCCCTCCTGGAGTAGGTAGAGAACCTAAAAATTCTGTTACTCCCTCCTAGAGCAGGCAGAGAACCTTAGAATCCTTTTACTCCCTCCTGGAGTAGGCAGAGAACCTGAATCTGATGCTGATAAAGATCTTCATAAAGCCACCAAGAAATCAAACAAGCAGCTTAACGAAAATGATGGAAACCTTGATTGGAGCAACGTTTATGAATCCCTCACAACTCCCCCTAACAATGATTTCACTCTCTCCAAGCTCTCTCTCTCTCTCTGTTTCTTATCTAGCTCTCTCAGTTTGATTCAGTAGCAAAAGATTATCTCAAGGATAATAAGAGAGCTTAAATAGAGAACCTAAAAAAATGCCCTAATTTTCAATATAGTAGCACTAATCATCCTATACAATTAGTTCAAAAATACCAATTCAGCCAGTACGAATTGCATAACCCTGTAAGATTAGTTCAAGAGAAATAGACGGATCATCCCAGATGATTATAATATCATCCTAAATGATTAGTATAAAAATATTGAACTTCATGTAGTATGATCCTTGATGATGCCTTAACGTCCCATGCACTTCTCAGTTGTCTGGTATGAATGAGGTCAATCATCTTGGATGATTCGTTAAACTATGATATTCATCTAACACAATATATGGTGATTCCTTATCATCCCATGCCTGTACTCTATCATCCAAGATGATCGTCACCGATCGTTCTATAAGATCGGATCAATCAAAGTTTATCATAATTATTCTCCTAATTATAAGGTTAATTTAGGCATGATTGTCATATATCATCCAGGATGATACAGATCATGTTGTACGATATGTACAAAATTTAAAAATTAAAATATTGACTAAATTGTGATTGGCGACTTATTTTCATAATCTAAATTGATCGTCTGGTATTATCTATATCATATAGTACGATTAGTTTAATCTCTTAATTGACATAAAAGCCCTAATTTGGGTTTTCTATTTTTAACTAATCATCCAATATGATATGAATCGTCCTGTACAATTAGATCAAAAGTAAGAAAATTTCTCTAACTCACCAACCCACTCCCTTGATTGTGTGTGTGCAAGGTTACTTAGCTTGGGGTCCATCAGATATATAACTTGACTCAAGAAAGGTAAAAAGTATACTGAAATTAAAATTACAAATAGACTCACCCTATTCTATCCGATCTTGAGTTGATTGGCATTGTAAGTGAACTTGTGGACCTAAAAGGTTAGTAAGCAGGGCAAACAAAATAGATATATAATAATTATAGTAGTAAAGAAATAATAATATTTATTAACATCAAAATCATAGTACTTGGGCCAGATTTGCAACAAAAAAGGTGAGTACTAGACTATTAGGTCAAATAGTAAAATTACAATATTAAAATATCTAAACCCATTTTTTCATTTCCATTAACGCAGCTGCCTTGCCAGAGAAGAGTAGTGGAGAAGGGATGGAGAGAAGTGGAAAGAAGAAGAGAGGGAAAAGATTTCGAGGCTAAAACTTAGGTTATGTTCATTAGGTTAGTTGGGGAAATTATAGAGCACGAGGTTGACTTCTAAACCCCTAAATTTTATTTTAATTTCTTCCATTTTATAAAAAAGTTATGCATAAAAATGTATTTATCTTATAATATATTAAGTTTTCAGCACGTAACTTTTTATGAGTTGTCGTGTGCTTCATTCTGAACGTTTTGAGTATGAGAAATTAAAATTTTACTCATTATTTTTTCCTACTCAAATTGTTTAGTACAAATTTTGATTGACATTTTTCTAACTTTTATAATAGTTAAGTAAAAGTACTAAAATGTTCATATGAATGCCCCTCTAAAATGAAAGTGAAACATGAAAAATTTAGTCAATTTGTATATGTGTAATTTAGTTTTTTATAGGCTATTCATGTATTATTTTAATATTACATTAGATTTCTCCATTAATTATTATTACATTAAATTTGCATTATGCAAAACATGGCATTGAAGATGTTCTGAACTGTTAAAAAAGTGCATTCTCTTTTATGTTATAAGGGTCCTAAATGTTATATTATGCCCTCACTTATTAAAATTAGGTGTGAGAGGTTATATAACACTCTACGCACTCTTCTAGCCTCATCTGCTTAAGGCAAATGTGGGAATGATTCTGGCCCCTCTTGATACAAGCTATTGTGGAAGGTAAAAGGGAGATATAAGTTGAAGTGGAGTTATAAGTAGGTATCAGAATGTGTGTGATAATCATTGCATTATATTGATGTCAATGAAATAAGTATAAATGAAAATAAAAAAAGAATCTTAAAAATTTTAAAATGAGAAATGAATTTTGATGAAACATGAATGGCAAGTGAAAGTGAATCCCTAAGGCCAAGTAATCTATAAAGTATCTGGAGATTTCTATACAAGTATCTTCCAAGTATGTTAAAATATAAGTATACTCTAGAACCCTAAAACCATAATTCTCTCTCTATTGAAGTTATATTACCTTAATGTTTCTATATTGCTTTTTTATTTATGGTGTAACTTCATCTTTTAATTAAAATAATGATATATGTATTGGTTTAAGATATAAAAGCCTACTGGGCAAGCTGTGCTCATCCTAATCTTTTAAATATTCTAGGAAAACAATAGGGTATAGTTGAATAAAGGAGCGTAGAACCAAGCTTCTTTGTTCTAGTGTTTGGGGTATTGATTTTGTAATCTATCTAGTTTGCTTATTTTGGTGTATATACATTCATGGTCTTAGTTAATGTAATTACATTTTACTAGAATAAAATCTGGTTTATGTTGCTGTTATAATTTTGAAATTTAGTTTATTTGATTGTTGTTATTGATGGTTGAGAATAAAACACAAGTTTAGGTAAACCAATCCTTCCATTAGATGCTACAGTGTCATAAGGTGGTATCAAAGCAACTGTATGAAAGGACTTGAGATTTTAACTAAAGCTATAAGAAATGAATTGTATTAGTATGGGAATTGAGTTAGGAGTCCAGTATAAATTATTCTATGTTAGTTATGTTATATAATTGAATTCCCCTATTTTTATTTTGATCAAAGTTTTGTTGTATCTTGAACCCCAAAGAGTACTATCTAGCTGATGGACAGAGTTAAAGTCATACTGCAACAATATAAAGTATAGTGAGGGTGATGACTTCTGATTTGATGATGTAATTTGCCAGGTTCATGGCCCAGCTGATGAGTGAGGCTCAAAGTAGAATGGTTAGAGAGAAGGGGGATAAGGCTGATAAGCATTTGTTGCTCTTTTTTAGATTGAAGACACCTTATTTATATGGTGCTGTTAAGCCTCAGGTGGTTGAGAATTAGTTAGTGAGAGTGAGGAGGAATAGAGATGAGCAATTTTAGGTGGGAAGTGGATGTTAGCTTTGATGATATAGGTTGCATCAGAGTAGTAGACCTTATAAGCTATGATTAGGGGGATGTAAGCGATAGTGGTTTATGTTGGATGACTATGGCAACCCAAGAGGGGGCTGAATTGGGTTTTAATAACTTTATTAATAGAAAATAATTAAAATAATTTTGATGCTATTTGGCAAGGAAATAAATAAAGACACAAAATTCTAGGTAAATGATAAAAAAATAACATGCATAATATTTTAAGTGGTTTGTCTCGGATTCAAATCTGGCATACGTCCATGCTAGCTAACTCTCGAGCTAGATCACATTAATCAAAGATTTGCCTTGCAAATCTTTCTTCTTTAAATCAAAGAAGTTGTTTACAACCTAAGTACTCTCCTATAAGAGCGAGTATAATCCAATCTAATTACAAAATAAACTTCATTAAGCCAAATGGCTTAAACTAAAAAAATATAATTTGATGTAAATAATACAAGCTCAAATCATTTAGTAATAAAATGATCAAAATATTTGAGGTGATCTTTCAATTTAATTTTAATGAAATATAAAATTTGTTCACCAAAAGGCAGATTTATATCTTGGTATAAGTATGAATAATATTTTAAATAAAAATATTTTCTTGCTGATTTAAATATAAACTCCTTAAATCATATATGGGTAGATTAAGTAAGAGAAAATTTACATTTAATATTTTTAAAGCTTGATTAGATTTGGATGGTAGATATATACTAAAAGTAAAAAAGACATAGCTTTCGGTTCTCCGTTAGATTGGGTTTGGTGGCAGTGATTTGTAAGGGCTTCTTTTCCTTGTTGTGAGGGATCAAGGAGAGTAACTATAGTGTTAGTACAATACCCAAAGAGGACTCACAGGAGTGGACGAAGGTCAAGGTTGACCAAAAACCTATAAAATTTTGGCATGTTCCTTCTAATTTTTTTCTGTTCTTTTATTTTCTTCATTTTACTTTCTAGCACATTTTTTATTCATTGTAATTTGTGGTTAAATTATAAATTTCACTTGCTTAGATCAAATTCATATTAGAAAAAGAAAATCAAGATTTTTGTATTTACTTCCACTTGCATATTGTGAGTTGGTTAGAATTTTTATAAACTGTAGTACCTATTAAATCTCAAAAAAAAAAAATTAAGGGTAGTTTTTTAAAATAACCAATTCACCCCCCCCCCCCCCCCCCCCCCCTTAGTGCACCTAGGGATAGTTCAACGAGGTCTTACGACCTCCCCTAAACTTTCAACTGGTAACATAGTGGTCTAACAAGTAGCATTTTAGAAAACCCTTAAAAAAATGATACATGGCACATTTTGGCAATAAAAATACTATAGAAGGGTTATTCTATAACTCGTCAACCTTTGTTTGATAATATCCCCTTTGATTCTAGAAAATATGCATGTCAACATTTTTACAATATATTGATTATCTCATGTGGTACTAAATTCAAGATGGTTATTCTATACCTTTTCATTTAGTTAATGGAATTAAGTTAGAAATACCCATTAATGAATGGATTAATGAGGATAGAGATCTTGCTCTTTTAAATGCAAAGTGCTTGAATTATTTTTTGGTGCATTAAAATCTAAAGATTATATGAGAGTGTCCACATGCATAATTGGGAAAAAGATTTAGGATAGACTATGCATCACATATAAGGGTACTAGTGAGGTCAAACAATCTAGGTTAAATAATTTAATGCATGATTACGAACTATTTTGCATGAAACCTAATGAGATAATTTTTAAAATGTACACTAGATTCACTCATATAGTGACATTCTTACATGCTCTAGGTAGAGAACTATCTAATTTTGAAAAGGTTAACAAAATCTTATGTTATCTACCTACTGTTTATGATGTAAAGGTTAATGTAATATCTTAATCTAAAGATCTGAATGTATATTCTATTGATAACTTGCTTGCGTTAAAGATTACTTGATGTAGGTGACAGGAAAAGTAGAAAGATGTGGCTTTGCAATCCAATGACTCAGACAGTGATAGCTCTGTAGTTGAGGAGGATGGAAATATTGCACTGATGACTCAACAATTCAAAAGCTTTCTAAAAAGAATACAGAAGCATCATCAGCAATGAAGCAAAGGTAAAAGTTGTAGAAATTTTAAAGCTTCATCTAAAATAATCTATTTTGAATGCAAGAATTCAGGGCAACTGAGATCTGATTCTCACAACCTAAAAGCTCACTCAAGAAAGGAGAAGGATGATGAAGAGGCACACTTTAAGAAAGGAAAGAATTGGACACATAAGGCTTTTGGGTTGACTCCACCTCAGAATCATTGGCATAGGAAGAAGAGGAGGAGGTGACTAATCTATATTTCATGGCTAATGATAGTCTTGATCAGTCTGATCAAGATGAGGTATGTCAGTTGTCCTATGATGAATTATTTATTATTTTTGAAAAAAATCATGATTCATATAGGAACTTTTAAAAAAATGTATGCTACTTTGAACTCTGATTTTTCTACTTTACAAAAGGAGCATAATAGTCTTACGATTAAACATTTTGCATTAGATAAAGAGCACATATCCTTACTCAATAAGTTTTACGCATTAAATAAGAATCATGTTAACTTAACTAAGGTATAAAAATCCTTGAAATCCAATCATATTATATTAAATAATGCATTTGATAGATTAAATATAGTTGTAGATGATCTACAAACTAGTAGGCATGATATTTTATTAGAACTAGCATCTGAAAAAAGTATAACTAATGCTCTAAAGATAAGGTGAAAAAGATTGCAACAAGACACTCATGGGTCTATGCATACACATCCACAGCCTAGGACACAACATGTATTGTATATCCCTAGTAAGAGGCACAACCCCCAACATAGACTAATAAATCAATTCCCTGAGGTTAAGTGTCATTCTTGCAGCATGCTAGGTCATATAACCATCATTTGCACATTACTCTATAAGACACATTTAGTATAGAGGCCTAAATCAATTACACCACAGCACATCATGCATGGAAGTCATTCATCAAAGTATAAGGTGGAACCCAAACTCACTTTGGTTCCCAAATCTAACCATTGATTGTCTTTATAAGAGTGCTCTCATAAAAGGCTTAGTGAGAGCATGTGATACCTAGATAGCGAATGCTCAAGGCACATGATTAGAGATATGAAACAGTTTATCATGCTGGAGGCTAGGTAACGAGGTAAGGTTATACTGGGAGATAACACCACCAGGAAAGTGGTGGGCTCTGGTATCATTGGAAACTCAAAGAATTTTATCATTGAGATATTTTACTTGTGGATGGTTTAAAGCATAATCAACTTAGCATTAGTCAGTTGTGTGAAAAAGGATTTGACATCAAATTTTTTTCCACAAAGTGCATGAATAGTTTGAATGGAAATTTTTTTTTAGACGGTAAAAGAGTTAACAATATTTATATGATTGTTTTGAATTGCATTGAAAACTTTTATTTGTGTTTGAAAACTGCTATTACTGAATCCTAGCTATGACATAGGAAACTATGTCATGCAAGCATGAAGACCCTTAGGAACATTACCCAGAAAGACTTAATTAGTGGAAAACACAAGTTAGATTTCACTAAGGACCACCTATGTGATGCCTGCCAACTAGTAAAGCAAATTAAGTATTCATTTCATCCAATTAAGGATATCATCACCTCAAGGCCACTAGAAATTCTTCATATGGATCTATTTGGACTCGTTAGTATAGCCAGCCTAGGAAAAAAATCATATGGATTTGTGATTGTTGATGATTAGTTTAGATTCACCTTGGTATGATTCCTAGCACAAAAAGTGAATCATTTGAGGAATTTAGAACCTCCACTTGGATACAGAGGAAATTAGGATGTGAGATCTCAACTATTCATAGTGATTATAGTAGAGAGTTTAAAAATGATAAGTTTGAATCTTTTTGTCAGGTGGTGGGGATAAAGTATTACTTTTCTGCCCCTAAGACCCTTAGTATAATAGAATAGCTAAAAGGAAGAATAGAACTTTAGTAGAAGTTGCAAGGGCCATGTTAGTTGAATATTCTCTCTCTAGATACTTTTGGGTAGAAGTAGTAAATATTACTTATTATATGTTAAATAGGGTCAATATTAAATCCTAATTAAATAAGACATCCTATGAGCTCCTTGGGCACTCAATCTTTCTCATCTATATGTCTTTGGTTATATTTGGTTTATCAAGATTAATGGAAAATCACTTCTACGAAAGTTTGATCCCAAATCTGACGAAGGAGTTGTGAAAGCCCTTAATTTTTTTTAAGATTTTTTTTACCTAGAATAGCCAATAAATATTTCAGGAGTCATTATAAGTCTAAATCACAAATTATCTTCACTAGAATATTTATAGCGTAGTGCTTTAATTACCCTATTTTCTTCATAATTTTAGGGCACTGGTGACATTTCTTAATAAATTGACATATGTTGGTACAAGTGAGGTTTTTTGGACCGTTAGGTGTCCATTTTAGAAATTGATTTCACCATAATATTTCTAACCTGATTAGCTAATTTATGAATATTGTTTTATAATTTTTAAATTTTTTTCTTTAAAGATATAAAGGATTTTAGATATAATTAATATTTTAATATTAAATAATTAGAATAATTAATATTTTAATTAATATCAAATTCCACTTACATACTTTAGTAAAATTCCATTTCATTTCTATGCCAAAATGTTTAACAGAGAGTTGCTTAAGGAATTAGAGAAGAAAGTGAGGAGAGAGAAAGAGAAAATTCTAATTTTTGGTGACTTTGGCCATTTTTGTCCATCTACTTAGTTTGAAACTTGTTCGTCTCAAAGTAAGTCACATTATGTCCATCTCAATTTTTAAAAATATGCAATTTTTAGCAAATATGTCAATTAAAATTTTGTATCTACCAGCAATTGACATGAATAAATTTGCACAGGTAAAACTTTCACCACATAACTCTTTATATATTATAGAGATTATGATTATGCATATTTTAAATATTTTCTATAAATTTTGTAATGGGGGTTTTGAAATTTGTGTATTTTTTATTGAATAAAAAATTATCTAGATGTTGAAAAATAGTAGTGTAGTATAATAAAAGTCTTAAAATATTATTTTATATAATCCCTAATAATTTGGTAATTTTCTAAAAAATATGCATTTTTCCCTAGTAGGATTTTCTATTATCTACCATTATACAACATTATGTAATTTTTATACATGCTCAATCACTCTTTAATTGCTATAATGTGATGATATATATGCATTTATTATTAAATTATATCTGTTGGGAGTTATAAGGGGTAAGACTCCTATGAGATTCTATTTGTGCCAAGGAATTGCTAGGAGTTATAAGGGGCTAACATCATTTGAGATTCTATCTATGATAAGGATATATGATATGTTATGGTTCTATAAGCATAAACAAAAAGAGAGTTATAAGGGGGTAAAATTCTTTGAGGTTCTATCTAGGTCAGAGAAATATGATATGAACTGCTCTATGATATGAATTTTAATTAATTTATTTCTTTAGTATTATTATTTAAATTAGGGAATAACTGCTACACATTTATTACATCTCTCAATATAGTGATTAATTTAAACTGTATTGCTTTTAAATATTCAGTAAAATATTTGATAAAAGAATATTTAGAAATTTAGATCGAATTGTGTAGCCTACTGAGCTGTTGTAGCTCACTATGGTTTTACTTCTAGTTTTTAGGATCTGGGAATGAGAAGGAGATTGTGGACTAGCAGTTCAAGATCAGATCTGAGGTTATAGGTATTTTTCTAGTTTAATTTTTGTATAGTCATCACTAGTTAAATTTTTTAGTCCTCTAACTCTTGCATGCAACCATATACTATAGTGTAGATATTTATTTTTATGAAATGAAAGATTCTTGGTAGATAAGTTTATGTTTAGTACTTAAATATTTTAGTAGCTCTGTTGTTTGGAATTTTTGTTTCAATGAATATTGGCAAAAAAATATGAAATGATTTCAAAACTAGATCTTGAAATTTGCATGTCACAACTCAACATGTTAGGACTTATTCTAGTCGGTTTGTGTTGTGACAAGATTGTGTGGTATCAAAGTAATAGTTTTGGAATTCAATCATAAAACAGAGCTATAGGAATTGATCTATAAGTCTAATGGGGTAGTTTCAAGTATGTCTAGGTATTCATTATTTTTTTTCATATACATGTGTATTCAATTGCATATTTTATGTTATCATGGATCCACCAGACACAGATATAACCAATGGATAGAGTGCTAGTCAGGTAACTCTAATATATAATACTTCTCTAATAGTTGGTTCAGATATAGTTTCACAGTTTGCTACTTTAATATCCCATATGATGGGTGAGGCATTGAGCAGGGTTTTTTTTGTGAGATTTGAAGAGGTAGAAAGCATCTACGAATGTTTTGAGATTGAAGCCATCGAGATTTTAGGGTACTATTGAGCTCAGAGTAGTAGAGGATTGGTTGAGGAGACTGAAAAGACATTTGATCGTATGTAGTGTCCTTCTGAGAGGAAGGTACTGTTAGTAGTTTTTCTATTAGATGGCGAGGTAGAGCACTAGTGAATGGGCTAGCAGGAGGAGAAATTTCAAAGGAAATTTAACTCTCTAATTACATGGGAGGAGTTCTCTGATGTGTTTAGAGCTTGGTTTGTACCACCTTTTATATGACAGCAAATGCAGGAGACTTTTCTAAGGATAGTTTAGGGGTGCAAAATAGTTATGTAGTATGAGGCAGAGTTCACTTCTTTGGCTAGATATGCTCCATAATTGGTTAGCATTCCTGTAGAGAAGTGCTACAGGTTTTGAGAGGACTTTGGGATAGTCTAAGACAATATATGGTGCCATTTCACATTTTTGATTTCTTTGAGCTTGTAGAGAGGATTCGTTTGACAGAGAATGACATGATGGCTATTCAGCAATGGTGGACTTCTAGTAGGAAGAGGTTTAGTGGTGAGACTTTTCTAGAAGTGTCTTCTCTTAAAAAAAGGGCAGATTTATATTTGAGGAATTTAGGAGAGGTAGATAGTCAATATTTACAATAATCTCTAGCAATGTTAACATAGCAAATTCTGGTTCTATTGGTAGGGCTCCTGTGTGCCAGAGTTGTGATCGATGCCATTTTAGTCAATGCTATAGGATGACTGGATAGTGCTTTAGATGCAGTCAAATAGGGCATCAGGTAACAGATTGTCCATAGGCAAGATTTAACTAACGTTCTAAGTCTAGATTTGAGAGCTTTGTTAGACCAATAGAGGGACCGAGGGCAGTTCCTCTCCATACCCTTTTTAGGGATAATTTGATAGAGCTAGTGGCTTAGACTTAGTGGCAAGGAGGCCATTTGGCAGTGATCAGAGAAAGCCTAGTAGTTATGTTATTCTAACTCTAGTTTAGCCATGTATATATAGTTTAACTGAATAGGAGGCTCGTGATGCTCCAGATGTTATGATAGGTATGATTTATATTTTTTAGCATCCATGTCATGTTTTATTCAATTCTAAAGCTAGTCATTCCATTATTTTCAAGCATTTCTTTGATTTATTGCACTTGCCTTCAATTGTATAGCCCGTTTCTCTTTCTGCTACTTTACTAATTAGAGATGGTATGATAGCTAGTAAATTTTGTTTCTATGATATTGATATTTCTAATAAGCAATGAAAATTAGTTTGATTTTATTACCCATTTTCTTATATGATGTTATTTTTGGTATGAATTGGTTGAGTCAGTATGGGGCTTAGATTGATTGCCAGAAGAAGAGAGTTAAATTATTTCTAAATGGTGAGAGTTATGTATTCCAGTGAGTTAGAGGTCTTTTATTCTATTTGATATTTGCTTCGGAAGTAGATAGGTTATGGAAGATGGGTTGTATGATATTTTTGGCATCAATATGGGATAGGAGTATAGATTTTGATTCTCTTTCTATTATCTCAGTAGTACGATATTTTTTACATGTATTTCCTAAAGAGTTAATCATTTTACCTCTGTACAGAGACTTAGAGTTCTATATTGATATATTTTAAGTACATCTCTGATATCTAAAACTCTGTATAGGATGGCACCTAAGGAGCATCAGGAGTTGAAGGTTCAACTTTAAGAGTTATTTGAGAGAGAATTTATTAATCCTAGTATGTCTCCCTAAGGAGCGCCTATTCTATTTGTGAAGAAAAAGGATGGTATAATACATATATATATTGACTATATGGAATTGAACAAAGTCACTATCAACAATAAGTATCCACTACCACGGATTAATGATCTATTTGATCAGCTTACTGGATCTTCTATATTATCAAAGATTAATATGTGATTAGATTACTATCAGTTGAAGGTAAGAGAGGGTGATGTAATGGATCTACTATTGTGTTTCCTTTGAAGATTTGGCAGCATTATTTGAATAGTGTCATGTGTGAGATTTTCCCTGATCATTAGAGTTTAAAGTACATATTCACTCAAAAGGATCTAAATTTGAGGCAATGGAGATGGCTTGAGTTGATCAAGGACTATGACTTGGCTATTTAGTATCATTTTAGTAAGGTTAATATGGTGGCTAACACTCTAAGTAGAAAGTCTTCTGAATTATCATGTATGCAGCTCGCTTCTGATGATTATTTAATACGAGATATGGAGAGATTAGAGTTGGAGGTGATTTTTTCTACTGATTAGGATTCAGGAATAGTGAATTAGATGATCATATAGCCTTCTTTAGAAGAAAATATTCAGGAAGCTCAAAAATTAGATGCAGTATATCCAAAATTGATTGATCAGATCAAATCTAGTAAGAAATTTGAACTATGATTTTTTAATTCTAGTGTTAATTTCTATAAGGATAGACTTTCAGTTCCTATTTTTAGAGATCTGAGGTAGGAGATGCTACACATGGCTCATTATTCAGGCTATATTATTCATCCAGTAAGTAGCAAGATGTACAAAGATTTAAAGGGTATATTTTGGTGGCCTGGATTAAAGGACATAACAAAGTTTGTATCGAAATGTGAGGCCTGTTAGCTAGTTAAGGCTGAGCATCAGTGATCAGGAGGTTTTCTGTAGTCGTTGCCTATTCCATAGTGGAAATGGAAAGAGGTAATGATGGATTTTACCATGGATTTTCCCAGATCGAGATAGGGGCATGATGTTATTTAGATTATTATCAATCGACTAAAAGAATATGCCCATTTCATTTTAATTCAACAGATAGATTTGCTGGAAAAGTAAGTATAGATCTATCTTAAAGATATTTTCAGGTTGAATGGTGTGTTGAAGGTGATTGTATATGATCAGGATGGAAGGTTTACCCGCAGATTATGGAGAGGTATTCAGTAAGGACTGAGTACGAAGTTACACTTTAGTACAAATTTTCATCCGCTGATAGTCAGATAGTCTAAAAGCACTATTTCGATAATTGAGGATCTTTTAAGACTATTTGTTTTGTATTTTAGGGGTAGTTGCGAGGAATATAACCTGTTGATAGATTTTACATATAATAATAGTTATTATTTTGGCATATTTATGGCTCCTTATGAAGCTCTGTTTGACAGGAAGTGTAGGGCTCCTTTGACTTTGATAGAGGTAAGAGGTAGATAGGTGATAGGTTCAACCCTATGAAAGGTGTTAGTAGATTTGGGAGAATCAGCAAGCCCAGTCTAAGGTACATTAGACCTTCTGAGATCATTAAGAGGATTGGTAGTTCTGCTTAAAGGTTATTATTACCTTATCATATAACCTTCTTGAGAAAGTTGGTTTCTATTTTTGAGAAGAGATTATCTACTGAGGATGTTTAGGATTGTCTAAATATGTAGTATAGTTAAATTAGATAGATTTTTGGTATAAGATGTGAGGAAATTGAGGAGCAAATAAGTTCTTATGGTCAATGTATAATGGAAGCACAGAAGCGCTATAGAGGCTACTTGGAAGAAGGAATCTGATATGAGGCCGATATATCAAGGTTTATTCTGACTCATTTTGGTTTGAAATTTCAAGGATGACATTTTTCTTAAGGTCAGTGATTATGAAAGCCCTTAATTTTTTTAATATTTTTTATTTAGAATAGTGAATAATTATTTCAGGAGTCATTATAAGTCTAAATCACAAATCGTCTTCCCCATAATATTTATAGTGTAGTGCTTTTAATGACCCAATTTCTTCGTAATTTTTGGGCACTAGTGAAATGTCTTAAGAAATTGACATCTTTTGATACAAGAGGGGTTTTTGGGACCGTTAGGTGTCCGTTTTACAAATTAATTTCATCATAATGTTTCAGACCTGATTAACTAATTTATGAATATTTTTTAAAATTTTTAAATTTTGGGATTTAAAGATATAAAGAAATTTAGATAAAATGAATATTTTAATATTAAATAATTAGAATAATTAATATTTTAATATAATATCAAATTCGACTTACATACTTTATTAAAATTCCATTTCATTTTTATGCCAAAATGTTTAATAGAGAGATGCTTAAGGAATTAGGGAAGAAAGAGAGGAGAGAGAAAGAGAAAACCCTAATTTTGGATGACTTCGAGTTATTTTTGTCCGTCGGCCCATTTGGGCGACTTCATCTGTTAAGTCACATTATGCCCATCTCAATTTTCAAAAATATGCAATTTTTAGCAAATTTATTTATTAAAATTGTGTTTTCGTTAGCGAATAACATGAATAATTTTGCACAGGTAAAACTTTTACTATGTAACTTTTTATATATTATAGAGATTACGATTATGCACATTTTGAATATTTTTCTAGAAATTTTATAACAAGGGTTTTAAAATTTTTAGGATTTTTATTGAATGGAAAATTATCTGCATGTTGAAAAATAGTTATATAGTACAATAAAAGTCTTAAAATATTATTTTACACAATCCCTAATAAATTGGTTATTTTTTAGAAATGTGTATTTTTGTCTAGTAAGATTTTCTGCTGTCTACCGTTATACAATACTGTGCAATTTTGATATATACTCGATTACTCTTTAATGGCTATAATATAATGATATATGTTCATATGTGATTAAATTATATCTGTTGTGAGTTACAAGGGGCCAAAATCCTCTAAGATTCTATTTGTGTCAGAGAATTGCTGGGAGTTATAAGTTGCTAGAATCTTTTGAGATTATATCTGAGAGAGGTGTATATGATATGTTCTGGTCCTATAAGCACAAATAAAAGGTAGTCATAAGGGGCTAGAGTCCTTTAAGGTTCTATCTGGGTTAGGGAAATGTGATATGAACTACTCAATGATATGAATTTTAATTTATTTATTTCTTTAGTATTATTATTTAAATTAGGGAATAACAGTATAATTATTTATTTAAATTAAACTAATTTTAAATTCAATAAAATATTTGATAAAAGAATATTTAGAAATTTAGATTGGATTGTGTGGCTTACTAAGCTATTATAGCTCACTGCAGTTTTGCTTCTAGTTTTAATGATATGGGTAGGGGAAGGTGATTGTAGACTAGTTGTTCAGGATCAAATCTAAGGTTATAGGTATTTTGCTAGCTTAATTTTTGTATAATCATGACTAGTTAAATTTTCAGTTCTGTTGCTCTTACATGTAGCCATATACTGCAGTGTAAATATTTATTTTGATGAAATAAAAGAAACCTGGTGGATGAGTTTATTTTTAGTATTTCAAAATTTAGTAGCTCTGTGGCCTGTAGTTTATTTTAATGAATATTGGTAGAAAATCTAAAATAATTCTAAAATTAGATCTTGGGATTTGCTTATCATAACTTAATACGATAGGACCTGTTCTGGTTAGGTTAGATTATGACAATAGTCTTTTTAAGATATTCATCTGTAGGTAAAGCCTTTAGGATCTTTAATAAGTGGACCTTAGTAGTAGAAAAGTTTACACATGTTGTATTTGTTGAATCAGTTAAATCTTTTGAGCCTATATTAGAAGAATAGGAAGAAGTAGATGTCATCCAAGGGATAGAATTCATTGACTTAGGAGATGGAGTAGAACCTCGAAAGCTCATCTAGTCACCCTAGAGAACTTATCCTAGGAGATCCATCTATAGGTGTTAGAATTAGGCATGCATTTAGAAAGGAGGTTAGTCATTCTTCTTTCATCTATATAGTAGAACCCATCAGCATAGATCAAGCCATATCTGATGAATTTGAGATCCTAGCTATGCAAGATGAATTGAATCAATTTGTTAGGAATGATATATGAAAAATAGTTAATAGATCTAAGGACCAAAGTGTTGTAGGAACTGAATGGGTTTTCAAGAATAAAATGAATTACTCTGTTGTAGTGATTAAAAATAAGGCTAGATTAGTAGCTAAGGGGAACAATCAGATAGAAGGAATTGATTTTAAGAAATCCTTTGCCCCTATAACTAGGTTAGAAGCCATTAGAGTTCTGCTAGCCTTTTCTTGCTTTAGAGGATTTAAGTTATATCAGATGGATGTTAAGAGTACCTTTCTAAATAGGGTGATTAAGAAAGATGTATATATTGAGCAACTCTCAGGTTTTGAGAATTTAAATTTTTTAATCATGTATTCAAATTAAACAAGGCATTATATGGATTGAAGCAAGCACCTAAAGCTTGGAATGAGAGGCTTAGTACATTCCCCCTAGATAAAGCCTTTATTAAGGATAGTGTAAACACCACCCCATTTCTTAAGAAAGTAGGAGAAGATCTACTCATTATTCAAATATATATTGATGATATACTTTTTGGATCTACTAATAAAAATCTTTGTGATAAATTTTTAAAAATAATGAATGAAAAGTGAGATGAGTATGATGGAAGAGCTTACCTATTTTCTTAGATTTAGTGTAAAGCAAAGGGATGATGGAACCTTCCTTAGCAAATGAAAATATATCAAAGATATCATTAGGAAATATGAGATGGATAATGCTAAAGCAATCAATACTCCCATAAGCTCTACCATTCAATTAGATAAGCATCATAATGGAAAATAAGTTGTTTAGAAGAAATATTGAGAGATAATTGGATCACTTCTTTATTTGAATGTCAGTAGACCTGATATCATATTTAGTGTATATCTTTGTACTAGATTTTAGGCTAATCCCAAAGAATCCCATATGATTATTATTAAGAGAATCCTTAGATACATGTTAGGCACCCAAAACTTTGGTATCTGGTATCCTAGACATAGATCATCCTTTAAAATCATAAGATTTTTAGAATCTAACTTTGCAGGATGTAGGGTAGAGAAAAAAGCACCTTAAAAATATGTTAATTCATAAGCAATCATTAGTTTCCTGGTCTAGTAGAAAGTAGAATTCAATAACCCTTATCCACTGCTAAGGTGGAATACATTATTGTTGGAAGTTGTGTTACTCAAGTCTTATGGCTAAAGCAACAAATCTTAGCTCTTGGACTACCTATAGGCACCATTCTTATTATGTATGACAACACTAGTGTCATCTGCATTTCAAAAATTCTAATCAAACATCCCGCACAAAGCATATAAATTTTAGGCATCATTTTATTAGAGATCATGTAGCCAAGGGAGATATAGAACTGCATCATATAGTTACTGAAAATCAACTGGCAGACATCTTTACCAAACACCTTGCATATGATACCTTTAGCACCTTGAGGACTAGACTAGGTGTTATAGATATTCATGCTTGATTCATGATGAATCTGAATTTTTTTATCATTTAAAATCAACCATTTTAGGTGTATTATAATGTGTGTCACAATTTAAAATTTTGTGACTATTTATTTTTTATTTGTGTTTCATTTTTTGTTTATTTTATTCTTTTACATTTGGTAGTTGTTCCCAGAGACACACTATTTATTTTAAATAAAAAAAATAAAAATAAAAATTTATTTAGACCGTACTATACAATTCACTTTGTACTATATGATCTACTTATCCCTGCACAAATATCAGCCTTCTGTGAAATCAATAGCCTTAATCAGATCAATTATTAATGATTGTACTATACAAGCACCTCTTCGTATAGTACAATACATGTGTCAAAAGCTATTGGACTAATTCAAATCGATTGGTACGATATTAATTGACCTATCGTAATGTATAAATACTTGTTCATACTATATGATTAGTTTGGTCAAGAGTCGTACAGACGACTCCTTAGGATAAATAATTTTTCTTACAATCATCCAGTATAATTTTGAGCATACTGTATAATTTGACTGCTTTTTCTGACAAGTAATCCAAATATATTAAATTTTTCTGATTGTACTATACGATCTCAAATCATACTGCATGATTGGTTTAAAACTCTATAAATTGAAGGGGTTTTTAAATGTTAAATCATCCAATTCTTTGAATTTATTTTTTTTATTGACTCATACTTTCAATTGTTCAAACTCGTCTGATCCAAGGAGGCAGTTATTCCTCTCATCACTCTATCGACGACCACTTCTGGTCTGTAGATGATGAAACAGCCTATTATCGGTACAAGGAAGCCCACATCACTCCATCAAGATTGCTGAATCAATAAGCCTTGAATTATGAGGTGATGAACCTCTTTGCATCCATAACTCTCCAATTCTTACTCACTCTAGCTATCCCATTCAATTCTAAGCTTCTTTATGAATTTTTTGCCAATCTTAAGATTAGCATCGATATCCCTATCATGAGGTCTTATGTTTATAGTCGCCCTATAGAAATTACCAAAGAGGATTTAGCCTAATATCTTCTCCTATCCACAGAAGAACCTCAATCTCATTCACTGTCTTCTAGGGGCAACTATGATTGGAGTGCTGTCAATCTAACAATTAGGAATATTTCTCTAAACTGACACCATCCACTTATCTATTCCTTAAATCAAAATGCCTACATTATCTAGCATGTTCTTAGAATCTCAATAACTCATACAATTGAAGATCACGTAAACATTACCCCACTCCTTTCATTTGTTACCTACTTGTCATATCTGAGACAAAAATTGATGAAGCCAAAATAATTATCAACTATATCCATAATCTCACCGCTATCTGCTTGATTCCACCCAAAGGAAGTAAAGTATTGCTTTAGGACATGTCATTGCCTATGTTCCAGATAAAAAGTATGAGCTTTCGGTTCAAGGTTCGGTGTCATCATTAGTAGGGTGACATAGCTTTCGGTTCTCCGCTATATCAGGTTTGGTGGAAGTGATTTGTAAGGGCTTTTCCTTCTTGTGGTTGGGGATAAAGGAGAGTCACTATAGTATTAGTCCAATACCCAGAGAGGAGAACTCCGGGGAGTCGATGAAGGTCAAGGTTGACCGAACCACTATAAATCTCTTATGTGTTCTTTTTTATTTTTTTCTTCTCTTTTATTTTTTGTATTTTATTCTTTAGCATGTTTTTTGTTTGATTGCAATTTGTGGTTGAATTATAATTTTTTTTTCTTAGATCTAATTTGTGTTAGAAAAAGAAAATCTAAATTTTTGTATTTATTTTTGCTTGCATATTATAACTTGTTTAGAATTTCTATAAACTGTGGTATTAATTAAATCTAAAAGAAAAAGATTTTTTTAAGGGTAATTTTTAAAATAACCAATTCAACCCCCCCCCCCCCCTGTTGGTGCCCCTTAGGATAGTTCAACAAGGTCTTATAACCTCCCCTGAACTTTCACCATCTTATGTGTGGTTGTATGTAGTGTTCAAAGTTTTTTTTAATCTTTGCAGTGTGTTTTGTCCTTGTTATGCCTCTTTGCTTATAGTGCTTATTTCCTATAGTTTTAAATCTTAGTATCTCCCTTATTAGTGTATTAAAAAGGGGAGAAGGAAATTGTTGGTTTGTAATCGCTTTTTATCATTAGTGCAGTTTGTATTATTTTTAGTTGTTTGTGTGTTGAATTTTTTTAATGTTATTATTAATTAACAAAAAACATCTCCATATGTTTTTTAAAGATATCACTTAGTAAGGGGGAGAACTCGCATGTCCACCTTTTTACAATCGATTGATTATCGTATGTGGATGCTTGTTAAAGATGGTTATGATGCACCGTTTAGACTTGTTAATGGTGTTAAAACTAAACTTCCTTTTACTGAATGGACTCATGATAATAGGGACTTAGCACAACTGAATGCAAAATACTTAAACTATTTTTTATGTGCATTAAAATATGAGAATTACATGCGTATCTCTACTTGCACAACTGGCAAAGAAATTTAGGATAAATTGTATATCACTTATGAGGGCACATTAGAAGTTAAACAATTTAGGTTGAACATCTTGCTTCATGAATACGAACTCTTTCACATGAAACCTAGTGAGTCTATATCTGAAATGTATACTAGGTTTATACAAATTGTCAGCTCCCTGCATGCCTTAGGAAGAGAACTCACCAACTATGAAAAAGTTAACAAAATCTTAAGATGTTTGCCTTCTTCTAATGATGCCAAGATAACTATGATTACTAAATCCAAGGATTTGAACACTTATTCTATTGATAACTTACTTTGATCACTTATTACTTACGAGCAAGGAGTGATTGAAAGACATCTTGATGCAGGTGAGAAGAAGAAGAAAACTATGGCACTGAAGGTGAATGATACGGATACTGATACTTCCAAGTCTGAAAGCTATGATGTTGCCTTAATCACTAGGCAATTCAAATGCTTTCTAAGGAAGAAACACAAGAAATATTAGAAATGGAACAAAGGTAAGTCTAGAAAAAATTTTAAAGGTTCTTCTGATACATTTTGCTTTGAATATAGGAAGCCAGGATATATAAAAGCTGATTGTCCTACACTTAAGGCTCACCCAAGCAAGGAGAAGGGTGAGGAGAAACCCAAGTTTAGGAAGGACAAGAAGCAGATTCAAAAGGCTTTCTGGGTAGATTTTGCATCTAACTCCTCCGAGACTGAAGCTGAAAAGGAGACAATAAACTTATGTCTGATGACGGATGAACATCATGGTTAGTCTGACCAAGAAGAGGTATGTGAACTAGCCTACAATCAATTACTTAAGGTTTCTGATTCATTCATCATATAGGAAACTTAAGAAAATGTATGCTAGTCTAAAATTAGAATTCTTAAACTTGCAAAAAGAGCATGAAGTTCTGCTTAAGGATCATTCTACACTTGATAGCAATCACATTGCATTACTTGATAAATTTGATGAATTAAATAAAAAGTATTCTGAATTGATTGTTGAGCATGATTCATTGAAAACATCGCATGTTGATTTAGAAAAAGCATTTAAAGAACTAGACACTATGGCATTAGATTTAGATAATAGTGAGCATGCATTAAAATTTGAAATTACAAGTCTTAAAAAGGTAAATGAATTTCTAAGTATAAAAATTAGTGCATTTGAGAATAACGAAACACCTCCTACATTTACACAATTTTATAAACCTCCATCACTTGAAGAATTTCATTCAAAATTATCAAAACATGCATCATTCAAACCTAAGAAGAGGCACTATCACCCCTGTAGATTAGTTAATCCTTTTTTTGGTGTTAGATGTTTCTCATATGGCATGTTAGGACATATTTCCCACACCTACACTGTTTACCGTAGTACATATTGGGTGTGGAGACACAAATTGCATGATTCACAGCATAACACACATGCATTACATTCCTCTTTCCATAAGAAGGAACCCAAACTTGTTTGGGTTCCTAAAATCTGATGTTTAATGATTTTGTGAGGATTCTCTCACACAAGACCTCATTAGAGCATGTGGTACCTGGACAGCGGATGCTCAAGGCCTATGATTGGAGATAAAAATCAATTCATTTTATTGCAGGCCAGGGCTAGAGGCAAGGTCACTCTTGGAGACAACACCACTAGGAAAGTGGTGGGCGCTGGTATAATCAGAAACTCCAAGAACCTTTCAATAGTAAATGTTTTTCTTGTAGATTGACTGAAACACAACTGCTCAGCATCAATCAACTCTATGACAAAGGGTTTAGCATAAAGTTTCTAGCAAGCACTTATATTATAAGCTTAAATAATAATACTATTTTGCAGGTTAAGAGGATTAACAATATTTATATGCTTGATTTAAATAACATTGAGTGTGCTATATCAATTTTCTTGAAAACTACTGCAGATGAGTCATGGCTGTGGCATAGGAGATTATGATATACCAGCATAAAAACTCTTAGAAAAGTAACCCAAAAGGACTTAGTTAGAGATGTCCCCAAGCTTAAGTTCACTAAGGACCACCTGTATGATGCTTGTCAATTAGGGAAGCAAGTCTAATCCTCTTTCCACTGCATTAAGGATATCAGCACCTCTAAACCTTTAGAAGTTCTTCACATTAATTTATTTGGCCTCATTAGCACTGCTAGCTTAGGGTGAAAATTCTATGGATTTGTGATTATCAATGATTACTCGAGCTTCACTTGGATTAGATTTCTATGACATAAAGCTGAGTCATTTGATGAATTTAAATCTTTCTCCACTTAGATTCAAAAGAAGTTAGGTTGTGAGATCTTGACCATCCATAGTGATCATGGTAGAGAGTTTGAAAATGAAAAATTTGGAACTTTTTGTGAAGAGCAAGGGATTAGCCATAACTTTTTAGCTCCTAGGACCCCTCAGCAGAACGGGATAGCTGAACGAAAAAAACATGACCTTAGTAGAAGCTGCTAGAGCTATGCTTACTGAGTATTCACTTCCAAAATACTTTTGGGTAGAAGCAGTGAACATAACCTATTATGTGTTGAATAGGGTGAATATTAGATCCAAACTGAATAAGAAACCCTGTGAGATCATTAAGGGTAGAACTCCAAACTGTCCCACCTCCATGTTTTTAGCTGTAAGGTCTTCATTCTTAATTATGGGAAAGCACCCTTAGGAAAATTTGACCCAAAATCTAATGAGGGAGTGTTCTTAGGATATTCAAGTATGGGGAAATCCTTTAGAGTTTTTAATAAGAGGACTTTGGTGGTGGAGGATACTACTCACGTAGTGTTTGATGAATCTAATCCTAAGAAATCTAAGCTGATGAAGATGATGAATTAGGAGAGATTATCCAAGGAGTAGAATCTATAAATCTGGAGAAAAGGGTAGAACCTCAAAACACCTTGCCTTGAGATTGGAGATATTCTTCGAGTCATCCTAAAGAATTGATCTTAGGAGACCCTTCTGAAGGTGTTAGAACTAGGCATGGACTTAGAAAGGAAGTAAACCATTCTATCTTTATCTCAATGACTGAACCCACCTATATTAATCAAGCCCTTTCTGATAAATTTTAGATCATAGCTATGCAAGAAGAACTTAACCAATTTGTGAGGAATGATATTTGGGAGTTAGTAGAAAGACCTAAGAATCAAAGTATAGTGGGAACCAAACTGGTCTTTAAGAATAAAATGAATGATTCTGGTGTAGTGGTTAAAAATAAGGCAAGATTTGTGGCTAAGAAGTACAACCAAATAGAAGGAATTGATTTTGAGGAGACCTTTGCCCCTGTAGCTATATTGGAAGCCATTAGAGTGCTACTAGCCTTTACCTGTTATAAGGGATTTAAGCTTTTTCAAATGGATGTCAAGAGTGCCTTTTTAAATGGGGTAATAAAAGAAGATGTCTTTGTAGAGAATCCCCTAGGTTTTGAGAGTTCTCAATATATAAATCATGTTTATAAATTAAAAAAGGCCTTATATGGATTGAGAAAGACACCCAGAGCTTGGTATGAGAGGCTTAGGATATTCCTACTAGAAAGAGAGTTTGTTAAGGGGAGCATAGACACCACCCTTTTTCTGAGGAAAGTAGGAGATGATCTACTCATTATCCAGATCTATGTTGATGATATACTTTTTAGATCAGAAGAAACCCTAAACCCTAATTAGATCACTCCTTTACCTGACTGCTAGCATACCTGATATCATGTTTAGTATTTTTCTTTGTGCTAGATTTCAAGATGATCCAAAATAATCCCACCTGGCTGCTATTAAGAGAATTCTTAGATATCTCTTAGGAATCTAAAACTTAGAAATCTGGTATCCTAGACATAAAACCTCTTTTGAATTATTAGATATTCTGATTCTAATTTTACATGGTGTAGGGTGGATAGAAAGAGCACTTTTGGAACTTGCCAATTTATAGGACAATCTTTAGTCTCCTAGTCCAGTAGAAAATAAAACTATTACACTTTCCATTGCTGAAGCTAAGTACATTGCCTTAGAAAGTTGTGTGGCCCAAGTCCTTTAATTGAAGCAACAAATTCTGGATTTAGGATTACCTGTTGGCACAATTTCAGCTCTATGTGATAACACCAGTGCCATCTGCATCTCTAAGAATCTTATCCAACATTTAAGAACCAAACACATTGACATAAGGCATCACTTTATTAGGGACCATGTTATTAACAGGGGCATTGAGCTACACTATGTAGCAACTGAAAACCAACTGGTTGATATCTTTATTAAACCACTAGCCTTTGACTAATTCAACATTTTAAGGATCAGATTGGGTGTGATTGACATAAATGCATGAATTTGATGATTACTAATTTTTGAAATTTCTATTTTTTATTTTTCTTTTAGTTTTTATTTGATTTGATTATCCGTCTCTTCTTAGATCTTTTATTTTCCTGCTAATTTTTGTTTGTTTGATTTGCTTATCGGATTTGGTTATTTCTATTTATAGGCTTTTCTCTTATTTTTTATTTACTATTTACTCTCTTCATAATCAGATCACTGCTCACTACTACTGATAAACTGGATTTCTAACTGAGAGTTTTGCCTTATTTTTAGTTTGAAGCTTGTAAGCAGTAATTGACTCCTCTAAAATAGTTAAAGGCAAGAAACATTGATAATTATTTCTCTTCCTCTAACTCAATTAATGGTGTATTATTCCTTTTGGATAAAAATTATTTTCAAAATTAAAAAGTTGGTTTTTGAAATAGAGATCTATTTTATCTTAATACAGTAATCTATCTCATATGAATAGTATTTTCAAAGCATTGAATCATTATTATATTTTTCTTAATCAAGTGATTACACTTATTATATTAAGTATGATTTTATTCTATGAATTACTCCTCCTTACTATAGCGAGTGAGTTTTTTCTTATCTTATGTCTGGAAGGTAACTTCACAACTGAGGCTCTTTAGAAATTATGAAGGAAGCAAGATTGCAAAAGAAATAAAAAGCGGCATAAAATAGGCCCAAGAATGGAAAGATGCACAATGATGCCAAAAATGGAAAGATACACAAAGTGTATCAAAAATTAAAAGATGTGCAAAGTATGCCAAATAAATTGAAAAACTGGCACAAAATGAGCCCATAAAGAAATAAGCTTTCTTCCCTTTTAGATCTCTAAATATCTTAGAAAAATCCATGTACCACTTAATATTTTCAAACACTTGAGATTGAAAATCATGATTTATGATTCCTTAATTTGTAATACTATTTTATGAAATATTTTTTTGGAATGAGGTATAAAAGGATCTCTTTTCAAATCTAATTTTTTTTCTTATAAATTAGACTTTTCTTTGAAAGGAATTTGAACCTATAAGGTGTCCGAGGTAGGAGTTAAGAAAATTGATTTTTTAACTTTTCTGGATTCCAGTGTCGACAATTTTCTTCTTATTAGCTTTTGAATTAAAAATTAAGAAAAAATTCTGATTTACTGGAGCAGCTCGATTCAAATAAAATCCTTATTGGTTTATATAATTATTTCCTCATGTTTATTTATTAATTTTATGTTTTGCTTTGATTGTGATTTTTTTTATTTTTAGGTCCCCTAATAATTCCTCTCCATCCTTCATTTTTTCACTTTTATGTACACATCATCTTGGATGATCCTCACATTGTCCTGGATGATATGATCAAATCATCCCCATCTTGATCCAATGGCTGATCTGAACTAATTATTGGTGATCGTCCTGGATGATGCACCACATCATCCTAGACTATCCATGTGGCAGTAGTTGGATGATTTGAATTTGGCCCGTCTGATTCATTTATTATATATCATCCTGGATGATCCACCTAATCATCTTGGATGATCCTTTTAGTCAAAAGTTATCCAACATGACTCCTCAGGATGATCGCTTGTATCTAACCATCCTGGATAATATCTAATCATCCTGAATAATCTAACCATCTTTTTGACCAATCATCCTGGATGTAATTATTGCTACCTATCATCCTACTACCTATCATCTTGCTACCTATCATCTTGGACAAATTGAATTTGGCCCGTTTGATTCATTTATTACATATCGTCCTGGAAGATCCACCTAATCATCCTGGACGATCCTTTTAGACAAAAGTTGTCCAACCTGACTCCTCAGGATGATCGCCTGTGTCTAATCATCCTAGATGACATCTGATCATCCCGGATGATCTAACCATCTTTTTGACTAATCATCCTGGATGCAATTATTGCTACCTATCATCCTGGATGATCCCTTGATCATTTTTTAAGATATGGACGATTTTTATTTAAACAGTTAATCTCAACTAGCTTTCTTTACACACTCTCCTTCTATACTCATACAATCTTCTTCTCATGGTTGGTGGCAAGAGATCTAGGCAGTAGGGAGCTAGTTCCTCCACGGGGAGTGTCAATCCCCGCTTCCCTGATGTAGCTGATCAGGCTGCTTTCCAATGCTATCTTGATATGGGGATTACCCAGTCTAAAATCATAAATTGACGCATCTTAACCTATTTGATACTGGATATTTTTGCTCACACCTCCCTCATTTTCATTCTGACACTAGCTTTTCCATTAAGCATTGAGCTTCTTCATATTTTCTTTATGAATCTTCATATTGATTCTGCTTATACCTCCCTTCTCTCTTATGTTAATCGATGCCCCATAAAATTAACCACCCAGGACTTTCATGATATTCTCCAACTGTTCATTTATGGCGATAAGCTCGATCTTTTATCCTCTGACCCTGAATTTAACTGGAATGTCATCAATCACTTTCTTAGGAACACCAATGCTCCATACCATGACAATGCTTGCTCTTCCTTAGTTAAGGATGCTAGGATAATCCAGCATGTCCTTTGCTCCACTATCATACCAAAGCCTAGGGACTACATCCACATTATCCCCTTGCTCTCAATGACTACCTATTACATTATGGTCCATCATGACTTCAACGCAACTGATCTCCTATTTCTTTATATTGAACACCTAACTAGCATTAGGGATCCAGGCCATAGGACATCCCAACCTAGCCTTAGGATACTTCATTGCCTATCATCTTGAAATAAAATACAATCTTTAATATCCAGTTCCAGTAAATGTTACTCCTTCCTTCTACTCCAACAACTCTTTCTATGTTCTTCACAGTACTCATCTTCATCCAGAGCCTAGCATGAATATTGAGGGAAAAGAGGAAGAAGTTGCTCCTGAACCTGCTACTCCTCCTTCTTTCCACATAGAATCACCGTTCGGTCACCTACTGCATAGGTTTGACCAGTGGGAGGCCTGCTTTGACTCCTACATAGTTTCCTAGGAGCAACAGCACGCTGAGGATGTGAACCGATTCAATGCCTATGTAGCCCAGTAGCAGTAGAAGCACGACCAGGATATAGTATGGTTTGGAGAACAGTTTGCTACCATTCACAGTCTATTTCAGCTACCACCACCTCCTCCATCTGATCAGGGTCCCTCTTATTACTAGTTTGAATACTTTTCTTTTATTTTGGTGATGTTTTTTTACGGTCTTTTTAGTTTTCTTTGTGTTGTGTTTTCCCTTTTTGAGATGTCAAAAGGGGGAGTAGTTTGGTTGTTAGTAGCATTCTGGGTCATTATACTTTTGAGTTATCAGTATTCAGTGTTCTTATACTATTTGCCTAGCTAATAGAAATTACATTCCATAGTTTGGTTGTTAGTAGCATTCTGGGTTGTTATACTTTTGAGTTATCCGTCTTTAGTGTTATGTACCGTTTGCCTGGCTAATAGAAATTGCATTCCTTAGTTTTTATTGCTCTATGTTTTATTTACTAAATTTAAAATTATCTAACAAATATTTGCCATCATCAAATAGGGGGAGATTGTTGCAAATCTGGATTCAAGGATTATGATTTTGATGGTAGCAAAAATTTCTGTTTCTGTTTAAGTGCCTAATCTTTCAGGTTCACATAATCAATTGAAATTTAAGCTAGCTCAAGATTGAGTTAGTCTATTTTTTCTTAACATTTAATGTAATTTTTTTACCTTTCTTGAGTCAAATGTAATGTAATAGATCCCTAAGCTAAGTAACCTTGCACAGACACACTCAGGGGTGGAGTTTTAATGAGTTGGAGTTTCTGTTCTAATTTTATTCATATTATCCTCGATAATAGTAATATCATTCTGGATGATCCATTGAAAATAGAAACCCTAATTAGGGCAACCATGTTAAGTTGGTCTGATTAAACAGATCATCCTGGACGATACTCCCATCGTACAGGATGGTATGCTCAAATAAAAAATTCTCAGCTGTCAGACTAAGTTAGGCAAATTTTTATCTTTAGTATTTTGGTCTGATCATCCTGGATGATACATGTATCATCCTGGACAATTCATTACAATCATGTTCAAATTAGTCAGGTGATAAAGGAAAGTAATTAAGATTTGATTGATTCGATCATATCTTCTTGGAAGATCGCAAGATCATCCTGGACGATCAATTAGAAATCTTGACCGTCTAGTGTATTTCACCTGGATGACCTGAACTGTCTGCCGGACAATACTCCTAATTTTGAACTAATCATACGGGATGATAGCAATATCGTCCTGGCCGATCAAGTCATTTTACAATTGTCCAGCCCAGTTGTCCTGGACTGCCCAAACTATAGGCCGGACGATATTGGTCATTTTTTAACTAATCGTACAAGATGATATATATATCATCTTGGACGACCATGTCATTTTCTTTTAATCATCCAGGCTTTTCTCCTGGATGCCCTAAACTGTCTGCCGGATGATATTTCCAATTTATACTAATCATCCAGGATGATCGCAGAATCATCCCGGACGATCTCAATAAACATATCTTCTAATCATCCAGAGGAACCAAATCATCAAGTCCAGAAGTTGATGATTTACACTGATCGTATAGGACGATCGAAGGATAATCCTGGATGATCTTTGATGGTAAGTTAAAATTTAGGGCAATTTTTGGGCCATTCTATATAAGGTCTCTTTCTTGCTACTGTTGAAATCTTTTGCCGCTGACCTCTCCTGAGAAATTCTTTAGAGGGAGAGAGGGAGAGCTTGGGAGAGAGAGAGGATCTTGTGAGGGGGAGTTTGTGAGGTGTTCACAAAGGTTACTCCAAATAAGGATTCAAGTCATCGTCTTCAGTCTTCATCCCTCTTCCCTCAGTGTCTCTGTGGGAAGGATCTTCCATAAGAAGATCAAGGTTCTCTGCCTGCTTCAGGAGGAAGCAAAAGGAGATAAGGTTTTTTGCCTGCTTTAGGAGGAAGCAAGAGGAGGTAAGGTTCTCTTCCTGCTTTAGGAGGAAGCAAAAGGAGTCTGGGTTCTCTGTCTTACGAGGTTGGTGAAAAGGATTTTTGTAAAGGCTTCTCCGCCTTGCTTTGGGATCAGAAGGAGAGTCGCTTTGGTTTAGTGCAATACCTAGACGGGAGGCTCTAAGGAGTGGATGTATGTCAAGTTGACTGAACAACTATAAAATCTGGTGTGTTCTTTCTAATTATTTTCTACACTTTACTTTTCTGTTGATGATCACGTGGTTGAAATTATTATTTTATTTTGTTAAACATCTTCACATCATCGCAAAATTATAATTATTTTAAATCATTCAAAAACATTTTAAAAATCATTTTTGCTTAAGAATTTTTAAAATTACTAATTCACCCCCCTCTTGGTTAGCTTTGGGCTAGTTCATAAGGGCTTAACATCTCTAACGAACTTTCAAATGCGGCCGTATTGTCCAGCACATCGGTCGAGTCATCCAGGAAAGTTATATTGAACAATGAGGATTTTTATTTGATCATCTAGTATGATCTTGCAATCATCTAAGGTAATGTGATCGATCAATCAGTCCTTAATTGCTTTCCTTAATCACCTAGCTAATTTAGTCATGATTATAATGCATCATCCAGGATGATATATATATCATCCTGTACGATTAGACCAAAATCTTAAAATAAAACTTTTCTAAATGAGTATGGCGACTAAGGAATTTGGATTTGAGCATATCATCCAGGATGATAAAAGGATCGTATAGGATGATCTGCATAATCAGACTGACTAATATGGCTGTCCTAATTAGGGTTCCTATTTTCAATGTATTATCTAGGATGATATTACGATCATCTAGGATGATATGATTAAAATAGAACAGGAACTCTAACTCACCAAAATTCTTCCCTTGAGTGTGTGTGTGCAAGGTTACTTAGCTTGTGGATCCATTACATTACATTTGACTCAAGAAAGGGAGAAAATTACATTTAAACATAGACACACTCGATCTTGAGCTAGCTTGAATTACACTTGATCTTGTGGACCTGAAAGGTTAGGCAATCAAATAGAAATAGAAATATTTGTTATCATCAAAATTATAATCCTTGAATCCAGATTTGTAACATTCTCCCCCTTTTTGATGATGGCAAACATTTGTTAAATAGTTTCAAATCAACAGATTAAACAAATTAACACATATGCAAAAAAAATTAAGCATAAGAAATTAATATGTCAATAAAATATGCACAAAACATTACAACAATGACACTACTCCCCCTTTTGACATCTCAAAAAGGAGGAAACAGAAAAAAAATAAACAAAAAATACATAGACTAACATAGAGAAGAATGCAGTACAAAATATTACAGAAAACCAAACAGGAAAATCAACCATACTAAAAGTAGGAGGGACCCTGATCACGTGGAGGAGGAGGTGGTGGTAGCTGAAAAGGATTGTGGATGGTGGCAAACTACTCTCCAAACCAGGCCAAATCCTAGTCATATTGTTGCTGCTACTGGGTGGTGTATGCATTGAATCGATTAACAGCTTTAACATGCTGCTACTCCTGTGCAACCATGTAGGAGTCAAAGTAGGCCTCCCATTGGTCAAATCAATTCATCAGCTGATCCAACAGTGACTCAGGCAGAGAGGAGCAGGTGCAGGAACAACTTTCTCCTCTGCCTCTATAGCCTCTGCGGGCTCTGGATAGAGACGAGTGCTATGAAGGACATTAAAGGAGATGTTTGTATAGAAAGAGGGTGGATAATTTAGAGTAGGATGTTGAATATTATACTTTGTTTCAAGCACATAAGCAATAAGGTATCCTAGGGTCAAATTAGGTTTCCTCCTATGTCCAGGATCTTTAATGCTAGTCAGGTGCTCAATGTATCAAAAAATAAGATCAGTAGCATTAAATTCCTGATGAGTCATGATATAGTAGGTGGTGATGGAAAGTAGGGGATTAATATGAACACGGTCACCAGCCTTGGGAATTATTGAGGTTCTGAGGACATGTTGGATGGTCCTAGCATCTTTAATTAATGAGGTAGATGCACCATCATGGTAGGAGGCATTAGTGTTCCTTAGAACCTGATTAACTGGACTCCAGTTGAAATCGGGATCTATGGCAATGAGATAAAGCTTTTCCCCAGTGGTAGAAAGTCGAAGAAGTTCATGACAGTCCTGATAGGTGATCGCTATATGTTTTTTGGTGACATAGGATTAGAGTGATGTGTAGGTAGAGTTAATGCGGAGACTGGCAAAGAATTTATGCAAGAGTTTAGAATGAAAGGGAACAGCCAGGGTTAGAATGAAGGTGAGAGTAGTGTAGGAAAACAGATCGAGTACCAGGTAAGTAAGGGTGTGAGGATTGATGATTTCAGAGGAAGTGATGCTAGCAGTCTTATACATGAGGTAGGCATCCTGATCTGCTACATCAGTGAAGCAGAGATCCACAGTTTCCTGTGAGGAGCTTCCAATGAGCATCCTGGAGCATTTGCCACTGGCTATTAGAGAACTTGACTGAAAGGAAGAGGGATATGACGGGAGGAAAGTGATTGGAGTGAAGAAAATATGGTGAACTTGGGCTAAATTTAAAGATTTACAAATATCATCCAGGACGATCGTGATATCATCTAGGCTGATTTGTAGCAATAATGTCGGCCTGACCGATTGGTCAAAAAGGCGGTCAGATCAACCAGGACGATCAAAAATTATCCAGGATGATTAGACTCAATTGATCGTCCCAAAGAGTCAAGCTGGATGACTTTTCATGAAAAGTATTATCCAGGATGATTAGGTGGATCGTCCAGAATGATATGCAATTAATGAATCAGATGGGCCGAATTCAAGTCGTCCAACTGTTGCCACATGGATTGTCCAGGATGATGAGATGTATCATCCAGGATGATCACCAATAATTGTTTTAGATCAACCATTGGATCATGATGGGGATGAGTTGATCATAACGTCTAGGATGATGTGAAGATCATCCAGGACGATGTGAGAAAAAAATAGAAAAATGAAGGATGGAGAGGAAAGATCAGGGGACCCAAAGATCAAACCAAAATAAAAATTAAATCAAAGATGGAAAAGCTAAAAAAATAAAATAAGGAAATAATAACAAAAACCAAAAATGAATTTTTTTTAAAATAGATCTACTCCAATAAATAAGAATTTTTTTCTTAATTTTTAATTCAAAAGCCAATAAAAAGAAATCGACTGGCTGAAATCAAGAAAAGTTGGAAAATCGATTTTTGTAACTCTTACCTCAAACACCTTACATGTTCAAATTCCTTTGAAACAAAAATCTAATTCAGAAAAGAAAAAGTTAGATAAGAAATGTGATCCTTTCATACTTCGTTCCAGAAAAATATCTGATACAACAATATTGCAAATTACAGAATTAGAAATCATGATTTTCACTCTCAAGTATTTGAATATAATAAGTGTAAATGAATTCTTCTAAGATTTTTAAAGATTTGAAAGAGGAGGAAGCTTATTTCTTTGTGTGCTCATTTTGTGCCTCTTTTTTAATTATTTGATGCACTTTGTGCATCTTTTGATTGTTGATACACTTTGTGTATCTTTTCAATTTTATTGGCGAGCGTTCCGTATCTTTTCAGTGTTGGGCTCATTTTGTGCCTCTTTTTTCCGTTGATTGACACATTGTGCATATTTTCCAAGCTTCCTTTCTTTCAGAGCCTCTAAAAGAGTCACAGTTATGAGATTATTTTCTAAATATAAGAGAAAAGGAGAAGGCTCACTCTCTTAGATAAGGAACTGTAATCAACAAAACAGAATCATTCTCATATGATAGATGAAACCACTTGATTAAGAAAACTCGAAAACGATTCAATGATTTGGAACACTACTCATATAAGATAGATTACTGTATGAAAATAAACAGATCTCTATTTCAAAGTTCAGTCTTTTTAATTTTGAAAAAGATTTCTATTCAATAAGAAAATTACACCATTAAAGGAGTTAGAGGAAGAGAAACAATCATCAAAATTTCTTCCTATTAACTATTTCAGAGAAGTCAATCTCTGCTTACAAGCTTCTGAACAAAAATAAGGCAAAACTCTCATTTAGAAAACAAGTTTATCAGCAGCAGTGAATAGTATTCTGATTCTGAAGAAAATCACCAGTAAGTCAAAAATAATAGGAAAGCGCAAAAAAGAAATAACCAAATCAGGTAAACAACAACAACAAAGAAAAAATCGGTAGGAAATAACAAACTAACAAAAAATCAGACAATCAAATAAAAAAAAAGGATAAATGAAAAATAGAAAATTTAGAATTTAGTAATCATCAAATTCATGCATTTATGTCAATCACTCCCAGTCTGATCCTTAAGATGCTGAATGTGTAAAAGGCTAGTGGTTTAGTAAAGATGTTAGCCAGTTAGTTTTCAGTTGTTATATGGTGTAAGTCAATGTCTCCTTTGGAAATATGGTCTCTAATGAAGTGATGCCTTATGTCAATGTGTTTGGTTCTTGAGTGTTGGATAGGGTTTTAGAGATGTAGACGGCAATAGTGTTATCACATAGAACTAAAATTGTGCCAATAGGTAATCCTAAATCCAAGATTTGTTGCTTCGACCAAAGAACTTGGGCCACATAACTTCCTAAAGCAATATATTTAGCTTCAGCAATAAAAAGTGCTACAGAGTTTTATTTTCTACTGGACTAGGAGACTAAGGATTGTCCTATGAATTGACAAGTTCAAGAAGTGCTCTTTCTATCCATCCTACACCCTACAAAATTAGAATAAGCATATCCAATAATTTCAAAAGAAGTTTTGTGCCTAGGATACCAAATTCCTAAGTTGTGGGTCCCTAAAAAATATCTAAGAATTCGCTTAACTGCAGTTAGGTGAATTCTTTAGGATCAGTTTAAAATCTAGCATAGAGACAAATAATAAATATTATATCAAGTCAACTAGCAATCAAGTAAAGTAGTGATCCAATTATGGGAGTATTTATTGGCTTGGCTTTATCCATTTCATATTTCTTCAAGATTTCCTTAGTATACTTTGATTGATTAAGAAAAGTTTCATCATCCATTTACCCTATGCTAAACCCTAAAAAATAGGACAATTCTCTCATCATACTCATCTTAAACTCTTTACTCATTATTTTAGAAAAATCATCACATAAATTTTGATCTGAAGATCCAAAAAGTATATCATCAATATAGATCTAGACAATGAGTAATTCATCTCCTACTTTCCTTAGAAAGAGGGTGGTGTCAATGCTCCCCTTAACAAACTTTCTCTCTAGTAGGAATGTGCTAAGCCTCTCAATACCAAGCTCTGGCTGCTCTACAAACACATCTTTTTTTATCACCCCATTTAAAAAGGCACTCTTGACATCCATTTGAAAAAGCTTAAATCCCTTATAACAGGCAAAGGCTTGTAGCACTCTAATGGCTTCCAATCAAGCTACAGAGGCAAAGGAAAAGTATGAATAGGTTGTTAAACCTAATGATTACTTCCCTAGGCTAACCAAGATGGAGGGTGAATTGGTACTTTTAAAATTTCTCTTGGAATTTTTGGAAAATTTTTAATCAAAAACTTAAGCAAATCATACTGTACGATTTCAGTTCGTACAGTACGAACAGAAGTAAATTTTGTATTTTTCAACCACAGAAAAATAAAATGCAATGTAGTAAGAAAATGTAGAAAATAAAAAAAAAGAACACCAAATTTAAAAGTGGTTCGGTCAAACACGACCTACATCCACTCCCTAGAGACTCCTTCTCTAGGTATTGCACTAAATCAAAGTGACTCTCCTTTAGCCCCCAGTGCAAGGTGGAGAAGCCTTTACAAAACTCTCTTCCACCAAATCCAAGTGCGGTATAGAACCGTCGTCCTTTTTCACCCTCCTGGTGAAGGCAGAGAACCACTCGTCCTTTCATACTCTCTAGGTGTCGGTAGAGTACCAATCATACTTTTTCACCATCCTGGTGACGGAAGAGAATTGAAATCTTCTCGAGTAACCTTCTTACAAGAGTCTCCAAGGAGATTGGGAAGAACCTTGAAGTACAAATAATGAGATCCTCTCACTTGGATAACCTTATGAATCCCCTCACAATTTCCTATTTAAAGATCTCACAAAATCACTCCCAAACACTCTCCCAATCACCATCCCTTTCACTCTCAAGAAGAAATTTCGTAGAAGAATCTTAGATAAGTCAGTATTTAGGGCACTTAAGTATAAGGACAAGAAAAACCATCCAAAAACTAAAAATTTCAAGTTTTACACTTTTAGATAGTCCCGTACGATCAACGATCGTACTATACGAACAATTTAAAAATATGAAATATTTGACTGGTATGATCCAGTACGAGCCCCAAACAGAGCCATTCGTACCATACAACCTTCTGTATAAAGTCATTTCATACTGTACGAATAGTTCAAAAAATTGAACGATTCATCCCGTATATCCAGTACTAACCAGTACATGCCCCAAATAGAGCCGTTCGTACCACATAACCTTCTATATGAAGTCATTTCGTGCTGTACGTACAGTTCAAAAAAATGAATGGTTCATCCCGTACGATCAGGTACGAACCTCAAATAGAGCCATTCGTACATCAAAACCTTCGGTACGAAGTATATTTCGTACTGTATGAACAGGACTTAGAAAAATTTCCATACAGGTAGGTTCGTCATGGAGAACATCTAACACAGATCATCCTGTATGATTAGATATCATACTGTATGATCCGTTATAAAAATTAAGCTTTCACTCCCCCAGTGTATATGTGTATAGTTATCCAACTCACAATCACACTCTCTCAGACTCAAAAAAAGTAAAAAATACAGACTTCACTTACAATAAACACTAACAAATTAACTTGAAGTCTTCAGTAGTCTGGAGTGAGAATTTCCTGAAAAAAATGTTAGTACATATAAAACAGAAATTTCAATATTTATTAGGAGAAAAAATAAAACAAACAATAAGCTTTTGTAATCATTAAAAATAACTTGTAACAAAATTCAATTGAAAGAACTAATTTGCACAAATCACAATAATCTCCCCTTTTTTTATGATGGCAAAACATTTATTATTTGTGTTAAACAAAAATAAAGCCACGTTTCTCCTAATCTCCCACTAAACATTAGCTCCCCCTAAACGGAAGCTCCCTCCTAAGTTCCCCCTCAATGAAGGCTCCCCCTAAAAAATTGATCTACACGAACCAAGGGATAAGAGGAGGTAATAGGAGAAGGGGAAAAAATGGATAGACAAAGACAAGATTGATAGACAAAGACAAGCAAGCAAGCATATATAATATAAGTACATATATATGCAAAGACACACATAACATACAATGCAACATACAATAAAGCAAGCACATAATATACAATGAAAAAAGTCAAACAATACAACACTCTACCTTTTGACAACAAGAAAAAGGGAAGACACTCAAAGAAGTTGGTGATTTAAATAATGTTAAAAGAAGATTAATGACAATATTAAAATCAAATGCAAAAAGTAAGGACTCAAAAGCATTTAGATCACAAACTATAATAAGAAGAAGAGAAGTTGATCTATGGTAGTAATGTAATAGACAGATTAAGTAACCACCACTTTTGCACAAATGATGAAATAAAAGTACCAAATTTTTTAAGTCAAATGTGACGATCATTGATTAGTAAAATTTGAGAAAATATTAAAGGAAAGAATACTTGGTGACATTGTGCATCTTTTCGAATGAAAGGGCACATTTTGTGCACCTAGTCAATGTTTGGGCTAGCGACATTGCGCATCTTTTCATTATATGGCACACTTTGTGCATCTTTTCAATTTTTGGCTCTTTTTTGTTTTAACTAAATAAAATTCTTTCCAACAACACAATCCCTTAATCACTAGTACAATAATGTACACATTGATATAGAAATCAACAGTAATATTAAGACATCAAATATACAACAAGTTAGGCTAAGTAATACATGTCTAAAATAATATAAAGTAAGATCTTCTAATCTACACCAAATCATAATGAAATCTAAATATTTTGAAAAACTAAATTATGCATAGAAATTTCTATTGTAATCCAAATTCAGTTAACATTTTATAAATTTAACTAACTACATTTGAGTGTTAATGATTAGAATATTTCCAGTCACAGTCACAATCAGATAATAATATGCATAATAAAAAAAAACTTTTTCAATTCCACATGTTTCCAAGCATATGATAAAGTAAGCTTTTACATTTAAAATAATCCCCACAAAAATAAAGCTTGCTATCCTAACCATCAGTCAAACAAAAATAAAGATAAACCTCTCCAATAAAAAAAACTAAGAACTAAAGCAATCAAAGCCTAAAAATAATAACAACGATAACCACAGACAAAGCCAAAAAAATAGAAGAACATCACTAATAGTCCGGAGAACCCTTATCTGGAGGAGGTGGAGGAGCAGTGAACATAGCAAAATAGCTATTAATTATTGCAATATTGGTGTTCACTGATTTGAATTGGTCACGAATCCACACCCTGTCCTCATTATATCTATCATCCTACCTCTTGAGATGTTCTTCTATATGATGAAACCTTTGATTAAGATGATCACAACGTTGGACCATATCCTGATAAAAATTTTGCTCAGGTCTAGGTGCAGGTTCAGGAGCAGGTGCAGGAGCAGGAGCAGGTTTATCCTCAGAACTGTCCCCAGATCCCTCTCTCCCAAAGAGGGCACGAAAAGAAGCATCAGTAAAATAGAGTGGCATTTCAGTAGGTCCATTAGGGTGGACAAGATTGTACTTCTTTTCAAGAATATAGGAAATCACATGACCGAGGGCAATGTTTTTCTTTCTTTTTACACTAGGATGGCCAATATCAGTGAGAGTATAAAGGTAGTCAAAGATTAATTGGGCTTCATCTATAGGTTAGCTAGCCTTAATCAAATATGTAACAGTAGAAAAAAGGGGGGTCATGTTTATATGATCTCCTACTTTGGGAATGATAGAGGTCCTAAGAACATGTTGGATAATTCTTGCATTTTGGTTTAAAGAGTTAACTCTAGGATAGTGAGTTGGTTGGCTTATACCCCTAAGAACTTGATTAATTTTGGACCAATCATAGTCCGTTCGAGAGGTAAGAGTCTGAGCCCGAATACCCAAAATTTTAAGATGAAGAAATGAACCAAGGTCCTCCTTAGTTATTTCAACCCTTTGTTTTAGGACATAAGAAGAGATCCTAGTATGTTCTTGGTTCATTCTCATATTGGCCAAGAAAATATGGAAAAGTCTTTGTTGTATGCATGAATTAGGGTGAGAAGAAATGAAAATTGGGTCGAGTAAAACAAAGGCATTACCATAAAATGAAGGTTTTCTTGCAGTAAAATACGAGAAGGGGTAATTTTGGATGCTGAATATCTAAGATAGACCTCTTCATTTTGGGCACTTAAGAAATTATCATCCCAATCTTATCTGGATGATAAACCCCAAGATTGTCTCACTCTCTTTCCGCTTCCTGACATCTCTACTTTAAGCTTTGAAGGGTTTGAAATTGGAAGTGAAATGAACAAAAATGACCCTCCTTTATATAAAAAAATGATCAATCGTACTGTACGAAACACTTTCGTAGACGAAATACATTTCGTACTGGATAAACAAAAACAGTCAAAAATAAAACGCTTTTCATAAACTTCTCATCTCGAGGCACCCTTTTGTACATGCCTTTTGACATCCTCATCGTACAGATGATGACATATTCGTTCGGGACGATCAGAATATTAAAGATCATTCAGGCGACAGTTACGTTCGTCCTTATCTGAATCAACACATGAATCATATAGATGAATGATGTGTTTGTATATACAATCAACTATAATAATTGACACTAATCGAACCCACCCCATTCGTACAAACGAATCTGTTTATATTATATAGTACGATGAGGTCAACATACAGTACAAACAGACAAAAAAATACAATTTCGTCACTTCAGCTCTATAGTTTTTTTTAACACTAAAATAAAGAACTTACAAGAATTTTAAACAAGACAAATTTTTCATTTTTCAAAGAAGACATAAATGATAACCAAAAAACACAATAAACTAGAAACTAATAAACTCACAATCACATATAAAATAATTTTATAGAACTTTCAATCAGGTATTAAGATCAATCATACCTAGCTTTGTCCTTAATATGCTAAAAGTGTCAAAAGCTAGGGGTTTTGTGAAAATATCTGCAAGTTGATCTTTAGTAGCGACATGATGTAGTTCAATTACCCCTTTCGCTATATGATCTCTTATGAAATGATGCCTTATATCAATATGCTTTGTTCTAGAGTGTTGAATAGGATTCTTTGAGATGCATATGGCACTAGTGTTATCACAAAAGATTAGAATTATGCTAATAGAAAATCCTAAGTCAACTAATTATTATTTCAACAAAAGCACTTGTGTAACATAACTCCCTAAAGCAATATATTTTGCTTCAGTTATATAAAGTGCTACTGAATTTTGTTTTCTACTAGACCAAGATACTAATGAATTTCCATTGAATTAACAAGTCCTAGAAGTACTCTTCTGATCAACCCTAGAGCCAGCAAAATCAAAATCTGAGTATCCAATTATTTCAAAAGAAGAACTATTCTTAGGATACTAAATCCCTAAATTTTGAGTTCCCAAAAGATATCTCAATATTCTTTTCACTGCTATTAAATGTGATTCCTTTGGATCAGATTGAAATCTAACACATAAATAAACACTAAACATAATGTCTGGTCAGCTAGCAGTCAAGTAAAATAATAATCCAATTATTCTTCTAAACTTCTTTTGATCAACAGATTTTCCCTTAGGATCCTTATCTAATAATACTGAGGAACTCATGGGTGTAGTTACTGGTTTAGTATTATCCATTTCATACTTTTTGAAGATGTCCTTAACATAGACTGACTAATAAAAGTTCCTTCCTCATTTGGCTTTATGCTAAAACCAAAAAAATAACTCAAGTCACCCATCAAACTCATCTCAAATTCATTACTCATTATTTTTGAAAATTCATCATATGAAGATTTATTAGTTGATCCACAAATGATGTCATCCACATATATTTGTGTAATGAGTATTTTATTATCTATCCTTATCAAAAATATAGTGGTATTAACACTTCCCTTAACAAATGATTCTTTTAATCGAAGAGTGCTTAACCTCTCATACCAAGCTCTGGTGCCTGTTTTAGTCCATACATTGCCTTTTTTAATTTGAAAATATGATTAGGGAATTTAGAATTTTTAAAGCTTAGAGGTTGCTCAATATAAATATCCTCTTTTATCACCCCATTCAAAAAGGTACTTTTAACATCCATTTGATACAATTGAAAGTCTTTAAAATAGGCAAAGGCTAACAAAACCCTAATTGTATCAAGTCTTACTACAGGGGCAAATATCTCGTCATAATCAATTTCTTCTATTTGATTATACCCCTTAGCTACCAATCTATCCTTATTTCTAATCACAACTCTTGAATCATTCATGTTATTTTTGAACACCCATTTAGTCTCAACTACACTTTGATTCTTTGGCCTTCCAATTAACTCCCAAACATCATTTCTTTTAAATTGATTCAATTCTTCTTACATGTCCAAAATCTAAAATTCATCCAAAAGTGCTTGATCAATATTAGTGGGTTCAATCATTGAAATAAAAGCTGAATGATTTACTTCTTTCCTCAAACCATGCCTAGTCTTAACTCCTTCACTTGGGTCTCCTAAAATTAACTCTTTAGGATGACTTCTAACAAATTTTTATTCTTTAGGCAATTAGTTTTCTTCTTTATTTTCAACCCTTTCTTCAACTTTTTCATTTTCAAGTTTTTGGGTTAATTCCTCAACCTCATCTTCATCCAACTTAGACCCTTCTTTATTATCAGATTCATCAAAAACAACATGAGTGGTCTCTTCAACTACCAATGTTCTTTTATTAAAAACTCTATAGGATTTTCCAACACTTGAATATCCTAGAAAAATTTCTTCATTAGATTTAGGATCAAATTTTCCTAAGAGAGTTTTGCTATTATTATGAATAAACACTTTACATCAAAAAAATATAGATGTGAGAGGTTGGGACTTCTACCTTTAAGAAGTTCATAGGGTGTCTTATTTAATTTAGATCTAATGTACACCCTATTCAACACATAACATGCTGTGCTAATTGCTTTAGCCCAAAAATATCTTGGAAGTGAATATTCTGCCAACATGGCTCTAGCAGTTTCAATTAGTGTCCTATTCTTTCTGTCCACTACTCCATTCTGTTGGGCATCCTAGAAGCTGAGAAATTATGTTCTATTCCTTGAGATTTGTAAAAATCATCAAAAAGTTCATTTTCAAATTCTCCCCCATGATCACTTTGGATAGATATAATTTCAAAACCTAATTTTCTCTGAATCTAAGTGGAAAAATCTCTAAACTCCTTAAATGATTCACTCTTATATTTCAAAAATCTAATCCAGGTGAATCTAGAATAATCATCCATAATTACATACCCAAATCTTTTTCCTCCTAAACTTAAGGTACTAACAGGTCCAAAAAGATCCATGTGAAGAATTTCTAAGGGCTTGCTAGTCCTAGTTTCCTTGATTGAATTGAAAGAGGATCTGACTTGCTTTTCTAATTGACATGCATCACATAAGTGGTCTTTTATAAAATCCTATTTGGGTACCCCTTTAACTAACTCTTTTTGGGTGATTTTTTTAAGATTTCTCATACTAGCATGACAAAACCTTCTATGCCATAATCATGATTCATCAGATATAATTTTCAAGCAAAAAGTAGTAGAAGGTTTTACAGAATTCAAATCTAGCATGTAAACATTATTTACTCTATCATCATTCAATACAATAATTCCATTTTGACTAATAACACAACTAGTAGGCAAGAATTTTATATGATGACCTTTATCGTACAGTTGACTTATGCTCAATAGATTGTGTTTTAAGCCTTCTACCAACAGAACATTTTAAATCAAAATATTTCCAGAGTTTCCAGTCATACCTGTACCTACCACTCTCTTGATAGTATTGTCTCCAAGTGTAACCTTGCCTCCATTTCATGCTTCCAGCATTATAAATTGATATGCATCTCCAGTCATATGCTTTGAAAAACCACTATCCAGGTACCAAACTCTCTCATGAGGTCTTGTATGAGAGCGACCCTACAAAATTATCAAACATTAGACTTGGGAATCCAAACAAGTTTGGGTTCACCTCTTGATAATTTTAAAGTAGATGCATGTGTGTTATGCTATGTTTTATGCATCTTAGGTCTCCACACTAAATATGTTCTATGATGAATAGTATAAGTGTGAGAAATATGTACAATCATACCATAAGAAAAGCACTTTACTCCAAGAAAAGGATTTATCAATCTATATGTCCTGAAAGATTTTCTCTTTGATTTTGTATTATTTGGCTTGTGATAAATTTTAGGAAAATCTTCAAGTTTAGGTGGATTCCTATTTTCCTCAAGTGCTTTCAATTTAACCTCAAGAAATGCATTTGCACTTTCTAGAATCGAATTATCAATCTTCAACTTATGCTCTCTAATATCTAATTCATCCATAAATGTTTTGAAATCATTTTTAAGTTCAATGTGTAATAATTTTAAAAGTTCATGCTGTTTATTTAAATCATCAAATTCATCCAACAAAGTCATGTGGTTGCTATTAATTAATACATGATCTTTCCTAAGAATTTCATACTCTTTTTGCAGTTTTAAGTAATCCAAATTCAATTTTGCATGCAATTTCTTTAGTTTCCTATATGTAGAATGAATGCATTCAAAAATTTCAAATAATTCATCATAACATAAGTCACATACCTCAACTTGATCTAAATGATCAAGATTATTAGCCATTAAGCATAAATTTGTGACTTCCTCTTTAGCTGTTGTTTCTAAAAAATCTGAACCTGAGTCCGCCTAATAAGCTCGTTGAAGTCTCTTTTTACCCCTTCTTTCCTTTGGTTTCTCCTTGGCTTTCTCCTTGCTAGGATTGACCTTGAGATTGGGCAGTTAGTCTTTAAATGACCTGGCTTCCTGCATTCATAGCAAATAACATCATTAGAAGCCTTAACATTTTTATGGAACTTACCTTTATTCCTCTATTGGCGTCTTCTCTGCTTCCTCTTTAGGAAACTTCTAAATTGCCTTATAATCAAGGCAATATCTTCCTCATCCTCAGGTAGTGACTGATCACTGTCTGAATCATTCACCTTCAAAGCTATGTTTTTCTCCTTCCGCTTGTCACCTACATCAATCTGTCTTTGAGTCACAGATTGCTCGTAAGCAATTAGTGTTCCAAGAAGATTATTAATAGAATAGACATTTAAATCTTTCGATTCAATTATGGCAGTTATCTTTGCATCATAAGTAGTAGGTAAGAAATGAAATATTTTATTTACTTTTTCTGCATTCATTAATTCCCTACCTAAGGCATGTAATGAAGTGGCTATATTTGTAAATCGTGTATACATGTCTGAGATTGATACATTCGATTTCATGCGAAAAAGTTCATAATCGTGTAAAAGAATATTCAATCTAATGTACTTCACTTCATTTGTACCTTCATATATAATACAAAGTCTATCCCATATTTTCTTTCTAAATTTATAAGTAGAAACACGCATATAGTCTTCAGATTTAAGAGCACAAAAAAAGCTATTTATGCATTTTGTATTTAGTTGTGCTAATTCTCTTTCTTCTAAAGTCTAATTAGCAAACAATTTTTCAACTGTAATGCTATCTATAAGTCTAGTAGGTGCAGTATAACTATCCTGAACTAACATCCAAATGCAATAGTCAAGAGATTGCAGAAAGTAGACATGCGAGTTTTCCAGAAATCAAATAGAATATTGTCAAACAAAGGTAGCCTAGTGACCGAGTAACCTTCTAAAGTGTTTCGATTTCCAAAATTAGCCATGATCAAATTTTAAAAAGTAATATAAACAGTGATTTTTGAAACCCGCTCTGTTACCACTTGAAAGTGTCAAAAGGTTGTTAAACCTATTGATTAGGTCCCTAGGCTAAGCAAGAGGGGGGGTGAATTGGTACATTTAAAATTTCCTTTAGAATTTTTCAAAAAATTTTAATTAAAAACTTAAGCAAATCGTACTGTATGATTTTAGTTCGTACAATACGAAGAGAAGTAAATTTTATATTTTTTAACCATAGAAAAATAAAATGCAATGTAGTAAGAAAATGTAGAAAATAAAAAAAAAGAACACCATATTTTATAGTGGTTCGATAAAACATAACCTACATTCACTCTCTTGAGACTCCTTCTCTAGGTATTGCACTAAATCAAAGTGACTCTCCTTTAGCCCCCAGTGCAAGGTGGAGAAGCCTTTACAAACTCTCTTCCACCAAATCCCAGTGCGACAGAGAACCGTCATCCTTTTTCACCCTCCTGGTGATGGCCGAGAACCAAAATCTTCTAGAATAACCTTCTTGTAAGAGTCTCCAAGGAGATTGGGAAGAACCTTAAAGTATAAATAATGAGATCCTCTCACTTGGATAACCTTTTGAATCCCCTCATAATTTCCTCTTTAAAGATCTCACAAAATTACTCCCAAACACTCTCCCAATCACCCTTTCTTTCACTCTCAAGAAGAAATTTCACAAAAGAATCTCAGAAAAGTCAGTTTTTAGGACCCTTAAGTATAAGGACAAGAAAAATCGCCCAAAAACTAAAAATTTCAAGTTTTATGCTTTCAAATCGTCTAGTACGATCGATGATCATACTGTACGAATGGTTCAAAAATATGAAATATTCATCTGGTACGATCCAATATGAGCCCCAAACAGAGCCATTACTACCATACAACCTTCTGTATGAAGTTATTTTATATTGTACGAATAGTTTAAAAAATTGGATGATTCATCCTGTATGATCCAGTACTAACCAGTACATACCCCAAATAGAGCCGTTCGTACCACACAACCTTCTATACGAAGTCATTTCATACTGTATGAACAGTTTAAAAAAATGAATGGTTCGTCCCGTATGATTAGGTACGAACCTCAAACAGAGTCGTTCGTACATCAAAACCTTTGATATGAAGTACATTTCGTACTATACAAATAGGACTTAAAATAATTTCCATACAGGCAGGTTCGTCGTGGAGAACATTTAACACAGATCATCCCGTATGATTAGATATCGTACTGTATGATTAGTTTTAAAAATTAAGCTTTCACTCCCCTAGTGTGTATGTGCACAATTATCCAACTTACAATCACACTCTCTCAAACTCAAAAAAAATTAAAAATACATACTTCACTTACAATAAATACTAACAAATTAACTTGAAGTCTTCAACAGTCTGGAGTGAGAATTTCCTAAAAAATATGTTATTACACATAAAATAGAAACTCCAATATTTGTTAGGAGAAAAAAATAAAATAAATAATAAGCTTTTGTAATCATTAAAAATAACTTGTAACAAAATTCAATTGACAGAACTGATTTGCACAAATCACAACACAAAGGTCTCCTCAAAATCAATCCCTTTTATTTGGTTGTACCCCTTAGCCACCAATCTTGCCTTATTCCTAACCACCACACCAAAATCATTCATTTTATTCTTAAAGACCCATTTGGTTCCCACTACACTTTGATTCCTAGGTCTTTCTACCAACTCCTAGACATCATTCCTCATAAATTGGTTAAGTTCTTCTTATATAGCTAAGATCCAAAATTTATCCGAAAGGGCTTTATTGATGTTGGTGGGTTCAGTCATTGAGATAAAGATAGTGTGGTTCACTTTTCTTTCTAAGTCCATGCCTAGTTCTGACACCTTTAAAAGGGTCTTCTAAGATCAGTTCTTTAGGATGACTCGAAGAATATCTTCATTCTCTAGGCAAAGTATTTTCAGGTTCTACCCTTTCCACCAGATTTACAGTTTCTACTCCTTGGGTAATCTCTGCTATTTCATCTTCTTCCTCAGCTCTAGAATCCTTAAGATTTGATTCATTAAATATTATATGAGTAGTCTCCTCCACCACCAATATTTTCTTGTTAAACACTCTAAAGGATTTCCCCACACTTGAATATCCTTAGAACACTCCTTCATCAGATTTTGGGTCAAATTTTTCTAAGGATAATTTCCATTGTTAAGAATAAAGACCTTACAGCCAAAGACATGGAGGTGAGAAAGGTTTGGTGTTCTACCCTTAACGATCTCATAAGGTGTCTTATTCAGTTTGGATCTAACATTCATCATATTCAACACATAACAGGCTGTGTTCACCGCTTCTGCCCAAAAGTATTTTAGAAGTGAATATTGAACAAGCATGGCTCTAACAGCTTCCACTAAGGTCCTTTTCTTTCTTTCAGCTACCCCATTCGACTGAGGGGTTTTAGGAGCTAAAATGTTATGACTAATCCCTTGTTCCTCATAGAAAGTTCCAAATCTCAAATTTTCAAACTCTCCACAATAATCACTGTGGATGGTCAATATCTCACAACCTAACTTCTTCTTAATCTAAGTAGAGAAAGATTTAAATTCATCAAACGACTCAGTTTTATGCAACAGAAATCTAATCCAAGTGAACCTCGAGTAATCAACGATAATCACAAATCCATAGACTTTTCTCCATAAGTTAGCAGTACTAATGGGTCCAAATAAATACATATGAAGGACTTCTAAGAGTTTAGAGGTCCCGATGTCCTTAATGGAGTGGAAAGAGGATTGGACTTGTTTCCCTAGTTGATAGGCAACACATAGGTGGTCTTTAGCGAACTTAAGCTTTGGGACACCTCTAACAAAGTCCTTTTGGATTACTCTTCTAAGGGTTTTCATGCTGGCATCACATAACCTCCTATGCCACAGCCAAGACTCATCAGCATCAATTTTTAAGCTGAATGATATATCACACTCATTGTTATTTAAATCAAGCATATAGACGTTCTTGATCCTCTTTCCCTGCAAAATAATGTTATTATTTAAGCTGATAATGCAAGTGTTTGCCATAAACTTTATGTTGAACCCTTTATCACAGAGTTGATTGATGCTAAGCAAGTTATGTTTCAGTCCATCTACAAGTAAAATATTTTCAATTAAAAGGTTCTTGGTGTTTTTGATTATACCTGCACCCACCACTTTCTTAGTGTTGTTGTCTCCAAGAGTAACCTTGCCTCCAGCGAAATGAATTGATTTGCATCTCCAGTCATATGCCTTGAACATCCGCTGCCTAGGTACCATATGCTCTCATGAGGTCTTGGGTGAGAGCACCCCTACAAAATCATCAAACATCAGATTTAGGAACCCAAACAAGTTTGGGTTTCATCTTATGGAAAGAAGAATACAATGCATGTGTGTTATGTTGTGAATCATACAATCTGGGCCTCCACACCCAATATGTACTATGGTAAATAATGTAGGTGTGGGAGATATGTTCTAACATGCCACAAGAGAAATATCTAATGCCAGGAAAAGGGTTAACTAATCTACGTGGGTGATAGTGCCTCTTCCTAGATTTGGATGATGCATGTTCTGATGATTTTTTATGAAATTCTTCAAGTGATGGAGGTTACTTATTTTTCATAAGAGTAGTTAATTTAGCATCGAAAAATTTATATGAATTATCAAGAATTGCATTTTTCTACTCTTAATGCCCTCCCTACTCTCTACATCGAATGCATGAGTTTCTAATTCCTTGAATGCAGATTCTAATTCAACATGCGATGCTTTTAATGAATCATGCTCAACAATCAAATGAGAATGCTTTTTAATTAACTCATTAAATTTATCAAGTAATAACATGTGATTGCTATCAAGTGAAGAATGATCTTTAAGTAAAGCTTCATGCTCTTTTTACAGGTTCAAGAATTCCAATTTCAGGCTAGCATGCACTTTCTTAAGTTTCCTATATGATGAATGAATTTTCTCAGAAACATCAAGTAATTGATCGTAGGTTAATTCACATACCTCTTCTTGGTCCAAATGACCAAGATGTTCATCCGCCATCAAACACAAGTTTATAGTCTCCTCTTCAGGTTCAATCTCAAAGGAGTCAGATGTAGAATCCGCCTAGAAAGCCTTTTGAATCTATTTCTTATTCTTCCTGAACTTGGGCTCCTCCTCACCCTTGCCCTTGCTTGGGTGAGCTTTAAGTGTAGGACAATCAACTTTTATATGTCCTGGCTTCCTGCATTCAAAGCAAAACATATCAAAAAAAACTTTAGAGTTTTTGCTATTCTTACCTTTGTTCCATTTCTGATGGTGCTTTTGTCTCTCCCTTAGAAAGCTTTTATATTGCCTAGTGATTAAGGCAACACCATCACTTTCTGACCCAGAAGAATTAGTCTCCGTATAATTAGCCTTTAGCATCATAGTTTTCTCCTTCTTTTCTCACCTGCATCGAGTTGTATTTGGTTCACTCCTTGCTCATAATCAATGCGTGATCCAAGTAAGTTATCAGTAGAATAAGTGTTCAAATCTTTAGATTCAGTGATCGTAGTTATCTTGGCATCATAGGAAGAAGGGAAACATCTCAAAATTTTATTAACTCTCATAGTTCATGAGTTCTTCCTAAGGCATACAAGAAGGTGACAATTTGTATAAACCTAGTATACATTTCAAATATTGACTCATAGGTTTCATGTGAAAGAGTTTGTAGTCGTGAAGCAAGATGTTTAACCTAAATTGCTTAACTTTAGTTGTGCCTTGATAAGTGATACATAATTTATCCCATATTTCTTTACCAGTTGTACAGTTGACACACCCATGTAATCTTGAGATTTCAGTGCAAGAAAAAGCCATTTAAACATTTTGCATTAAGTTGTGCTAAGTCCCTATCATCATGAGTCCACTCAATAAAAGGACGTTTAATTTTAATACCATCAACAAATCTGTAAGGTGCATCATAACCATCTTTAACAAGCATCCACATGTGATAATCAATCGATTGTAAAGGTGGACATGCAAGTTTTCCAGAAATCAAAAGGTATGTTATCAAACAAGGGTGGTCTAGTAATGGAATACCCTTCTACCATGTTTTGATTACCAAAGTTAGCCATGGATCGAAATTCAAAAGTTATCTAAAACCTTATTTTTGAATCTTACTCTGATACCACTTGAAAGTTCATTAGGGATGTTAAGCCCTTATAAACTAGTCCGAGGCTAACCAAGAGGGGGGGTGGGGGGTGGGGGTGAATTAGTAGTTTTAAAAATTCTTAAGCAAAAATGATGTTGAAATCCTTTTAAATATTTTAAAAAAAAAGTAGATTAATTAACCAAAATAATAACTTTAATCACATGATCATCTACAGAAAAGTAAAGTGCAGAAATTAAAAAATAGAATAGTAAAAGAACAAACACACCCGATTTTATAGTGGTTTGGTTAACTTGACCTACATCCACTCCCCGGAGCCTCCCCTCTAGGTATTGAACTAAAACTCAGTGAATCTCCTTCTACTCTTACAGTAAGGCAGAGAAGCCTTTATAAAACTCCTTTTCAACAACCCCGGTGAGGCAGATAACCCAAACTCCTTTTTCTTCTTCCTAAAATAGGCAGAGAATCCAAACTCCTTTTGCTTCCCCCTAAAGCAGGCAGAGAACCTTATCTCCTTTTGCTTCCTCCTGAAGTAGGCAGAGAACCTCAATCTTCTTGCTGACATTCCTTCCAACATAGCCACGAAGGAATAAGGGATGATGAATGGAGAAGACGAGTTGAATCCTTACTTGGAGTAACCTTTGTGAATACCTCATAAACTCCCCCTCACAAGATCCTCTCTCTCTCTCTCCCAAGATCTCCCTCTCCCTCCCAAGTCTCTCTCAGGTGAGGAAAGTAACAAAAAGTATTTGCATTAACAAACAAGAGAGCTTAAATAGTAGGGCTCAAAAATTACCCTAAATTTTAACTTGCCGTTAAAGATTGCCCAGGATGATCCTGCAATCGTCCTGTATGATCAGTGTAAATCAACCTCTTTTGCCATTAATGATCTAGTTCTTCTAGACGATTAGAAGATATAATTTATTCTGATCATTCAGGATAATCCTACGATCATCCTAGCCAATTAGTTTTAAATCAGGAATATCGTCCAGCACATAGTTCGGGACATCCAAGATTAAAGTCTGGATGATATGTAGAAAATGACTTGATCGTCCAGGACGATATATCAATCGTCCTATACGATTAGTCTAAAATTGACCAATATCATTCAGCTCATCAGTTGGGTCGTCCAGGATAACTATACTAGAAGATTTTAATATAACTGATCATCAATGATGATAAGTCATCATCCTATACAATTAGTATAAATATGGCCATATCATCCAGTACATTGGTCGGGTCATCTAGGAAAGTTATATTGGACGATGAGGATTTTTATCTGATCATCTAGGATGATGTGATCGATCAATCAGTCCTTAATTGCTTTCCTTAATCACCAGACTAATTTGGGCATTATTGTAATGCATCATCCAGGGCGATACATATATCATCTTGTACGATTAGACCAAAATTTTAAAATAAAACTTACCTAAATAAGTCTAGCGGCTAAGGAATTTGGATTTGAGTACATGATCCCGGATGATAAAAGGATCATCTAGGATGATCTGCTTAATCAGACCGACTTAACATGGCTGCCCTAATTAGGGTTCCTATTTTCAATGGATCATCCAGGAAGATATTATAATTGTCCAGGATGATATGATCAAAACAGAACAAAAACTCTAACTTACCAAAATTCTCCTCTTGAGTATGTGTGCGTAAGGTTACTTAGCTTGGGGATCCATTACATTATATTTGACTCAAGAAATAGAGAAAATTACATTTGAACACAGACACACCCGATCTTGAGCTGGCTTGAATTACACTTGATCTTGTGGACCTGAAAGGTTAGGCAATCAAACAGAAATAGAAGTATTTTTTATCATCAAAATTATAATCCTTGAATCCAGATTTGCAACTTAATTGAGCTGAATCCTAATGAATGAGCTGCTCACCAAAGACAAAAATGAGTCTACCTTGGTGATCTATGATTATATGACCTTTTCTAGCTATATTACTTTGAAGAATTTTTACATCAACATTAACTTTAATCTAGTTCAAAGGAGGGGGATGCCAAAAATTTCCATGCAGCACATTGAGTTGGTTAGCATCCCAGTTTCTCAAATTTTGAGTTTTGTATGGCTTGTTAGAAGAAATCAAAGCAATAGCTGCTATAGAAGATGGTGAGACTATATTTTCTCCTTGCTTGATTTCTTTTCTTGATCTTTACAAGTTAAGCACTATTGAATAGTAGAATCTCACAAGCTTAGGATTTATTATAGCTTTAACCTTTAGTTGTTATAACATCTCTAAGAAATTCTAAGAAATAGGAATTTGAATCTCTCGTTCCATAAAAATTGTAAAAATTTCTTTTAGTTTCAAGCAATTTACTGAATTATGATTGATATCTTCAATTTCTAGACATCCTCTAAGACATAAATTATTGTCCTGCAGTCTACGGCTTTGCACCAATTATTTGTAGGTATAGCATTTTTTTTTAAATCTCCACTAGAACAAAACTTCCCTTAGCTATAGATGAAGCTTTTTGAACCATATGCAATTAAGATCATCTTAAAAAATCCAGTGTTTATCCTCCATAACCAAGGCAATAATAGATTTTCTAGAATGTTATTTAATTAGCTCCACTCTATCTTTACTCAATTCTGGATAAATTTGAATTTGAATAATTTGTTTAGCCATTCCAAAGAGAGATTTTAATTTTTGGAATATTCCAGCCTCCATGATAATCTATCAGGTTGCTAATGGGATAATTTTCCAATTTGTTATTATCAAAGCTAGATGTTTATTTATCTAAAGGTGTATCTTATATCTAGCAATCCTTCATCATATCAATGCTTTCACTATTTCATACATTCCATCTTACTATATAGGCTTGATATGAAAGGTTTCATCAAGCAAAATTTTCCAAATAGATTAGTCTCCTCTGGATGCTAAAGAAGACCATATATTGGTACCATATTTTGAAATAATACTTCTATTCAGCAGAAATTTTGGGTTTTGGAGGAAGTTCCAAGCAAGCCTAGATCTTAAAGAGCCTTCCCAATTGGCTGCTGAGTGAAAACCCTAACCTCCCAATCTATTAGGAAGGAAAACCTCTTCCCATTTACATATTTTATTCCTTTTTTTTCTTTTCTTTTTTTTTGCGACAAGAAACTCCTACATAACTAATCAAGATCACATTAGACCCCTCGGGGAACAAATATATGAGTCATAAGGAATATAGGTAATGATAACTAGGAATGTCTAATCAGGAATACCCTTCTAGCTAGAGATATAGATTTACTTTAGTATGTATTTAGCTTGTCTAATGTATGGGTATTGATATTTTGGAAATCAACTGCCACAAATCTTCTTTGAACAATTTTTATACCAAGATAATTCAACTCCTTGACTATCCAAAATCCTAATTTTTTTTTAGAGAAAAACTTTTCCCCTATCTAAAGCTTTAGAAAATAACACCATGGATTTATTTTTGCTAATCTTTTTCTCGGTCCAAGAGCAATAATCAGCATGGATTTTTTTTGATGGAGTTAATTATCTTTATTGAAACATTATAAAAATTAGAACGTCATCAGCATATCGTAAATGAGAGATCTTTTCATAATTTACTAAGATTTTAACTCCTGTGGACAAACCTATTTGCTGGAATGCTTTAGTCATAATCTCAAAGAAAAGAATAAATAGATAATGTGACAAGGGACAACAATGCCTAAAGCCATAATTAGCATTAATCCACTCAGTTCTCCTGCCATTAATTAAAATAGAGAATTTAGGATTACTTACACATTGCATTAACCAATTTGAGAACTTGATTAGGAATAATAATTTTGATAGCATTCCAAACATCATCTTTAATGATTTCCCAATAAACTTTGAAGAAGGTGGCTGATGTACCATCAAGACTAGGAGACTTAATACTTCTTATATGATTAATTTCTATAAAAAGCTCTTCCTTTTGTAAAATCTATAGAAAGAAAATTTCTACTATTTTCATCTAACTACTGAGATTCCAGAAAAATTGGATAGCCTTCTAAACAACAGTGCCTTCCTTTCCACTTATTCTAAAAAAATTGAATGAAGATACTTTCAACAATAGATGGATCCTCCTCAAGATCACCATTTGGTAGCTTCACTTGATTAATTCTGTTAGAGTTTCTTCTGGTTGAGGCTAATGAATGAAAAAAAATGAGAATTGGAGTCACCATTCTCTAACCAATTTTCTTTTGATCTTTGTCTCCACCATGTTGCAAGTTATGATTGAGTGCCACTCCGTTCTTTCACCTTAATTCAAAGTTCCAACATTTGATCTGAATTTAGCCTGGCTTCCCTTCCTTCTTCCTCTTAAAACTTCAAAATTTCCTCATTGAGTTTTGCTTAAGATGCATTAACTCTTTGAATTTTTTTTCTACTCCAGTAATGTAGAGCTCGAAGGTTCTTAAAAGTTTTTGACCAAAATCTCAGAAGAGCTTCCACTATCAGATTTCTTCCAAGCATTAGACACTATCCGCCATACATTAGGGTAAGTAGTCCATATATTTTCAAATCTCATTATCCTCTAGATAGTTCTATGAGCATTATCTAATTCTAGAGCTAGAGGAAATGGTTTGATCCTATCTTGCTAGTTATTTTATCATATGGAATAATTTGAAGTGCTTTAGAATCAAGCAAAAATCTATCAAGGCATTCCCAAATTCTACTTAAGCTTACTTTATTGTTGCACCATGTGAATTATGGACCAAATAACTTTAAATCAAGGAGGTCATTTCTATCCATAAATTCTTTCATCTCTTTAAGACCCTGCAAAAATAAGAATCACTTTCCACATTTTTTTTCATTATTAGAGGTTATACAATTAAAATCTCCTCCAATTATGGAAGTCAAATTTTTATCTTTATGTATCTATAAAAATTTCCATAGAGATCTCCTAACATGGATGGCTTTGATTTTATAGACAATTCAAATATTCTACATAATTGAAGTAGGAGCCTTCAACTTACTAATAACATATTGAGTTGAAGATGATGTAATCAAGAAGGATAACACTTTGTGATTCCATAGAGCCAGGATTCCACCCGATCTCCCTTCAACAGGTAAATGGAAGAAGTCCCACTCTATGCCAATATTTATATTGATATCTATTCTATCAATATATTCAAGCTTAGTATCCATAAGCCTGATAAAAAAATGCCCTGCTCTTTATAGATACTCCTTAGGTAGTATCCCACTTCTTTCTTTTGGTCTCCCCTATAGTTCCATACTATAATTGATTTCATTGATTAACCAAAGGGGAGAGGTCCCCACCCATGATTCTTTTCCTTGGAACCTCTTCAATAGGTCCCAATAGCTTCAGTTCTTTACTGAGACTGGTTAAAGTTTTGACAGATTCTTAAGAATCTCTAAAATTTTGATGGTTTCCATAACCATCTTCTTTTCTTTGGGAATTTTTTTCCTAAATTCTTCTATATCTTCTCCCTTTCTTAATGCATACTTAATAATTTCTTTGAATTAGATTGCAACGAATAATTTCCTTCTTTTTTGATTGAGACTTTCAGTTGAGATACTCCTCCTGACGGAGCAATCGTCTACTATTTCATTAATTTGACTTGCTATGTCTTCCTTTCTGAAGGATTGCATACTTGATTTGGAAGGTAGATCTTTCTAAATTTATTAATTAGCATGCCTATCTTGTATAGATAAATCTGCATCTTCTATAAGTTTTCTCCCAATAACATTTAGAGCTTCACCCTAAATAATATATTTAAGAATCTTAGTTAAGGATTCCTTCTTCATGTAAAGATTAGGATTTAGATTTCCTCTACTTATAGATGAGTTTGGCTTCAAATTTTAGAAGTAAATGCCCTCTTAGGTTGCCTCAACTTGTAAGTAACTTGGATCAACGGTCCATATTTTTCATCATTAATTAATTGATCTACAAATGCATTAATCATTTGACCTATGCAAAATCATTAGTCAATAAAACATCCATCATAAATCTTTTTATGGCTATTTTGTTGTAATACTAATGGTAAACTAATAAATTAGATACCACTTTACAATGTATCACCAGCGAAATGTTAGATTAAGGCTTCATTTGGAACAACATTCTAACTATTTTTCTTTTTCAAATCATAACCATAATTTTTATTTGGCTACTACTTTTTCATTATTTTCTAAAAATTTTTTTACTAAAAAGTTATTTTCTACAAAAACTTTTAAAAGTTATCATCTCTACAAAAACTTTACAAAATAATAAGAAATCACTGCAAAATCATCATAGCATATCAAACTTCAAGCAGTTCGCATAAAGAATCTAATATCGAACAATTTGAATACATAAATCACTGCAAAAAACTTGCTTTCCTTACTAATAGACATTTCCATTGAAGTAAGAGATGAACTGTTAGTAGGCCTAGGATATTTTGATTATTTAAGGAAATTTGAAGTCTTTGGTTAACATATCCTTTAAACTAATAATTAATAAATCATTAAATAAAACCCAAAGAACTTTATGCAATCATTTTATCTTATATGGGGAATTAAATGCATTATAATTATGTGCCTTAGGATTTGATGATTATTAATCTCATAGTTCACTTTGGGTTATTAATTATGATGATACTTTATTACGTAAAATTAAATAATTTCAATCCTTTAAAATAAAATTCTATTAATAAAAAATATTAAAACTTAAATTCAAATTAAAATATCTTTAGCCTATAATAAAAAAAATAGACTCAAATTTAAACAACTTAAATCATAAAACCTTCTAGAACATATCAAAACCATAAATTTTGCACACACTTTAGATGATTTGCTATGAAAACCAATTCTAGCCTAGGCTAAGATGAAAATTTATTATGGTTTGTTGTGATTTGAGTACCTTGCTTATAGGGTATTCTTATTTTATTTGTTTACTTTATATACTCTGGATGACATACATGATTACTTTTCTTGTTACTGCACCTTAGCTTTTACTAGGTTGCATACACTAGCATTGCACTATTTTAAATTTAGAGACATCTTTTTTTTACTATTGGAGTCAAAGTAGAATGTACCTAGGCTCAAATGTAAATATAAATGTCCATGTAAATATAAAGTTATGCATCCTTATAGTTGGTAGATTGAAATTTAAAAATGCAAAGAGTTATAAAATATTAAAAAATGATTTCTTATATAACTTGAAGATTTCAAAAGCAAAATCAATCTTTGTAATATTTACTATTTCATAAGTTTATGAATTATTGAGCTTCACCTTAAGCCCAAGTTGACGGTGTTAGACCTTGCTTTGCAAATTTTTATACACAGTTGGAGTACCAGTCAAAAGGAAGTTTTATTATTTCATTAGCAAATGGACCACTGAGGATTACATCAGTTATATTTCTACTAGTTTAGGGTACAAAGGTATTGAAATTACAATCTCGATTAAAGTAGGTGAGACTTTCAATGCCAACCCCATTACATCATTTTGTGATAATGGGGCTAGAGATATGTTCTCTATATACTTTTTAATATTTCCATGGTAGACATATCTGAATTATATTCCCTCGTACCTTAGATCATATCTTCATCACTATGTTCTTCTATATAAGTTTCAAAATTTATTGTTCAACAGTATTCTTATATTCTACAACCTATTAGCTTTTCTTAAACACATAGGATTCATTGTCCAATTTGGATTCTAAATTGATATGCATTACAGACATCTTTATTTGTATATACTCTTTTTTCATTTTCTTTTACTCCTTCATTTTTCCACCCTCTACCCCTCCCACTAGATCACTGAATGATTCTACCATCTCTTTGTGAAGAAAGAGCAGGATGCTAAAAAACATCTTATTTAAGATAGCCATGTTTTTCCTTTTGTTTTCTTTTTATTTTTCTACTCCTTTTTCTTTCTTTTCTTTTCTTTTTCTTCTACTTTAGCAAGTTTGAAATTTTTACAAAAAATTATCTACATTTTAGGCAAATAATATGAAGCATCTTCATATATACTAATTCCATGAATTGAGAATAATTACAAATCGCCTTTGATACAAAGTTCAACTCCCTAATGAGACTATTTTATATACTAATGTACGGTGGAAGGCACCACTTTATAGTCATAGAGCTAGGGTATACCTAAGAGAGTGCTAAAAGAAGCCTCTAAATCTATTATATGAATTTTGGCTTCAATCTTTAGGCTTCCTATTTCTAAGAGAAGGGTTGTTAATATCTAGGAGCACGAGCATGTAATTGTGATGATAAAAAATATTATTGGATTTTTACTTTATTTATTCTAATATTATTATATTTGCATTATATACACTAAGATTTCAGGTACAGTGTACACCATGGCACAAAGGATCAAGACTTAAAATTAGGTAGAATTGAAAGTTCATGAAGGTTGTCAAACCTTTAAGAATAAGCCCGAGGATAATCAAGAGGGGGGGTGAATTGGTTATTTTTAAAAATTACTTAAAGCAAAAAAAAAAGTCTTTCTATCTTTTTAAATATTTTAAAACAAACAAGTTTATCCCATAATGCAGAAGTAGATAAAGTTCACAATAATCAAAATTTTCAACCACACTAAAATCATAAATGAGTATGAAAATTAAAATGTGAAAAAGTAAAAAAATGAATAGACTAGATTTTATAGTGGTTCAGTCAAATCTGGCCTATGTCCACTCCTTGGAGGCCTCCTTCGAGTATTGCACTAAACCTTTTAGTGTCTCTCCTTTAGCCCCCACAGCTAGGTGAAGAAGTGCTTACAAAAATGTCTTCCAATTACCCTGTGAGGCAGAGTAGCTTGAGTCTTTTTGACCCTCCTGGTGAAGGCAAAGAACATGAATCCTTTTATTCCCTCTTGGAGTAGGTAGAGAACCTGAATCCTTTTACTTTCTCCTGGAGTAGGCAGAGAACCTGAATCCTTTTACTCCCTCTTAAAGTAGGTAGCGAATCTTAATCTGATGCTAAAGAATATCTCCCTAGAGCCGTCAAGGAATCAAGAAAGCAGCCTAAAGAAGATAATGGAAACCTTGCTTGGAGTAACCTTTATGAATCCCTCACAAACCCCCCACACAAGAATCTCTCCCTTTCTTCTCTCCCAAAGCTCTCTCTCTCTTCCTCCTCTAATATCTCTCTCAAAACAAATCAACAGCAAAAGATCTTTCACATGACAATGTAAGGGCTTAAATAGAGAGCCTCCAAAGGAAGCCCTAATCTTTTAATTTGCAGTCAAAGATCATTTAGCACAATCATGAGATCATCCTGTAAGATTAGCCAAAAAAATAGCCCTTTCAAATAGTATGAACCAGATTATCCTGTACAATCAGTTCAAGTATTTATGATGATTATCCAATAGAATAATACGATCGTACAGTATGGTTAGTTCAAGATACTATACTAATCGTCTAGTACGATAAGTGATAATGGGCAACGATTTAAATATCATCCCATACATCTCTTAGGTCATCCTGTATGATTAGAAGAAAATTCATGGTTTTTTTCTTGGACGATGCAGGATGATAAAGTATCATCCCATGTATCTCTTAGGTCCTTCAGTATAATCGGCAATGATCATACTATAAGATCAAATCGAGTAATTTTACCATAATTAGTCGCCTAATCATAGGATAAACTTATGCATTATTGTCATAAATCATCCAGTATGATGTATGTCATACTGTATGATTAGAAGAAAGTTTAAATATTAAAATATTACCTAAATTGTGATTGCTGGCTATTTTTCATAATCATAACTGGTCATCCTGCGTGATATGGATCATACAATATGATTAGTTTAAACACTTTAATTAACAGAAGCCATAATGAGGGTTTTTTATTTTAACTAATCATCCAAAATAATATAAATCATACTGTGTAATTATTTCAAAAACCAAAAATTTCTCTAACTCACCAATTCACTCCCTTGAGTGTGTGTAAGGTTACTCAGCTTCTTGTCCTCCAGATACATGAATTAACTCAAGAAAGATAAAAAGTATATTGAAATTGAAATTATAGATAAACTCAACCCTAGTCTGCCCAATCTTAAGCTAATTAACATTGCCAGTGGACTTGTTGACCTAAATTTTTAGTGAGTAGGGCAACAAAATAGATATGTAATAATAACAGTGAAAGGAAAATAATAATATTTGTTATCATCAAAATCACAGTATTTGGGCCTAGATTTGTAATAAGAATAGGTTTAATGCTTTTGTAAGAGTTTGTATTTTTCTTTATTTATTTTATATTTTTTTGAGTCAAAAGTCCTGTAAAAGGTTTATGCCAGCTTAGCGACCGTGTACACACACACACTAAGGAGTGAAAACTATTTTTTTTTTTAATTTTTGAAGGTCGTACTATACAGTCCACATCATCGTATACTATTTATTGATCATAAATCAATTGTAATAACAAATTAAGTCATTAATATTTTTTAACTAATTATACTATATGAACCAAATTATATGAGATGAACAGTTTAAATTAAAACCCATACTGCCAATCAAATTTTGGTCAATATTTTAATTTTTTTAATTTTAAACAGATCGTACCATATAAACTTGTTCATACTATATGATATTTAAAATATCACTTAAATGAATTCTAATGATTATTCAATAAAATCTAGGTTTAATTAATATAAAAAATCATACAGTATGATATTAATCATACTAGGTTAATGGCAGAAAAAAAATTTAATTGTCCTAAGGATCATCTTGGATGAACCTTAAATTATCAAACTAATCATACAGTATAATGCCAATCATACTAGATGATTGGCAAAGATGATGTATGATCATCCTGTATTATACAATCTTAAAAATAATTAACTATCGTACTATATGATCAGTATACTATGTTTTAACATATCATATTGTGACTCATCTGTCATACTGAATAAACTGGGATTTCTTGAACTAATTGTATTGTACGATCCCAAATCATATTGTACGAACATAGTTAGCTAACTTGAATTTTAGGGTTAATTTGAGCCTTGATTTAAATATCATCTCTAATTTATCTTAGAGAAACTTTTGCCACTTTTTTTGAGGGAGAGATTCTTTGAGAAGGGTTTGAAGAGGGAGCATTGCTTTGGAAGAGATAGAGGTGAGGTCTTGAGGAGGAAGATTCTTATGGGAACAAGAGAGTTTGTGAGAGGGATTTTATACATGGTTACTCAGTGATCTTGCACCTTCTTCCTCCAAGGTCAGTGTCTTTGCTTGAGGAAAATTCCAAGAAGAGTTTCTTTGTGGGAAGAATCTGACTGCTCCATCACACTGGAAAGGTGAAAGGGATACAACTTCTTCATCTCACCTAGGAGGTGAAAGAGATTCCACTACTTTGCCACATCGGGAAGGTTAAATAGATTCGGCTACTCTGCCACACCGAGGGGGTGGACGAGATTTGTAAGAGCTTCTCCAGCTTGCTATGGGGGCAAAAGGAGAGTCACTAAGCTTTTGTATAATACTCAGAGTGAAGGACTCCAAGGAGTGGACGTAGGTCAAGGGTGATCAAACCATTATAAATCACTACTATGTTTGTTCTCAATTTAACTTTTACTTACACACAATTTATTTATTGCATCTTTATTTATTACAAAATTTGTGATTTGTGAGTTCTGTTATGCATCAAGCATATATATTGTTTTAGTTTAAAAAGGAAAACAAAAAATTTAGAAATTTAAAACTAATAAATATTTTTTTTCATTGCAAGTTTATTTAAACTCGAAATAAAGTTTTATTTTGATCATTGTTATCATAATATTTTTCACTGAATTATAATATTTTAAAGGGATGATTTTTAAAGGAAAATTTTATAAACACTAAAAGTTTATGGGGGTGGTTAAACCCTATAGAACTAGCCCGAGGCTAACCAAGAGAGGGGTGAATTGATGTTTTTAAAAATTCTTAAACAAAAAAGAAAAATCTTTTTATTTATTTTTTAATATTTTAAAAACTAAACAATCTTAAGCATAAGTAGATATCAAAATCTAAGATTTCAATCACATAATAAATCAAACAAAAGTGTGAGAATAAAATGTGAAAAAAGTAATAAGAAAGAGCACACAGGATTTTATAGTGGTTTGGTCAAATCTGACCTATGTCCACTCCCAGAACCTCCCATTCCATGTATTGCACTAATCAGTTAGTGCCTCTCCTTTTACCCCCATAGTAAGGTGGAGAAGCCCTTATAAAATCTTTTCACTAACCTAGTGAGGTAGAGAATATTGAATCCTTTTTCACCATCCTGGTGAAGGCAGAGAACCCAAAATCCTTTTACTCCCACCTGGAGTTGATAGAGAACTACAGAAATCCTTTTACTCCCTCTTGGAGTAGGCAGAGAACCTGACAATCCTTTTACTCCCTCCTGGAGTAGGCAGAGAACTTGATAATCCTTTTACTCCCTTTTGGAGTAGGCAGAGAACCTAGATTTGATGCTGATGATCATCTTCCTAGAGCCACCAAGGAATCAATGACAAATAAGGAAGAAGATGATCGAATTCTTGCGTAGAGCAACCTTTGTGAATCCCCTCACAAACTCTCCCTCACAAGATCCTCTCTCTCTCTCTCCTAAACTATCCTTCTTCTTCTCTAAGCTCTCTCAGGTTTGAACATCAGAAAAAGAATTAATCATTAGCAATTAATAGAGCTTAAATAGGAGACCTCAAAAGTGCCCTAATTTTGAACTTGCCAATAAAGATCGTCCTATACGATCTCTTGATTTTCCTGTATGATCAGTGTAAATTAGCTCATCTAGGCAGGATGATCTAAGTTTCCTATACAATTAGAGCAATAAATATGTACTGATCATCCCGGATAATCTTGCGATCATGCTGTACGATTAGTTTAAAACTAGATTTATCATCGGCAAATTATTTGGGATGTTTAAGATGATTAGAAGAATATTGTACTGATCATCCCGGATGATCTTTCGATCATCCTGTATGATTAGTTTAAAATATGGTTTATCATCCAGCAGATCATTTAGGTCGTCCAGGATGATTAGAAGAAAAAAAGTACTGATCATCCTATGATATGATCATTCAATCTAACCATACTTAGATCCCTAATCATAGGATTATTTTAGGCATGATTGCTACACATCATCCAGGATGATCTGAATCATCCTATATGATTAGAATAAAATTTTAATTATCAAATCTTGCCTAAATCATGTATAGTGGCTAGATTTTTTGATTGATTCATATCATCCTGTACAATGATAGTATTATCCAGGATGATTGGTTTAATTAAGCTTATTTGACACATAAGCCCTAATTAGGGTTTTTGTTTTGAACTGATTGTCTAGGACAATTTAGGATCGTCCCATATGATATGATCAAAAATAGAAGAACTATCAAACTCACCAAATTTCTCCCCCTGAGTGTATGTGTGTGCAAGGTTACTTAGCTTCAGGATCCATCACAGTACATTTGATTCAAGAAAATGTGAAAAATGTATTAGAATTAAACTTACAAACTGACTCAGTCCTAATCTACTCAATCTTGAGGTGGCTTGCAAGTGAGCTTGTGATCCTAAAATGTTAGTGAGTAGGGCAAATAAAATAGATAATCTAGAATAGTAGTAGTAAGGAACCAGTAATGTTGGTTATCATCAAAATCACTGTACTTGGGCCTAGATTTGCAATAATGCCCCTTTTTGATGATGGTAAACATTACTGAAAGAATTTCAAAGCCACAAAAAAATCTTTTATTTTTGTTCTTTTTTTATGTATTAACAGAGATAAAAAAAGGAATATAAGACATAAAAGATAGAAATAAAATAAATTCCATTAAAATATAAATAGATGAACAAACAACGACTCCCCCTTTTAACATCACAAAAAGGAGAAAACATGAAAATAAAAGTAGAATAAGAAGAAACTAAACTATGCAATACAAGAATAGAAAGAAAATAAACTATAAATTAAACGGATCCTGATCAGAAGGAGGCGGTGGTGGTGGCGGTGATTGAAAGAGGCGAGTAATGGAGGAAAATTGCTCTCCAAACTAGGTTCTGTCTTAATCGTGATGCTGCTGTGCAGCTACATATTCATCAAAATGTGCTTCCTACTGGTCAAATCTCTATTCCAGCCGATCTATCTGGGACTGCTAGCGAATAGGAATAGCTCCTTCCTCTTCTCCCACAGCCTCCCCATTCTTTGGATAAAGGCAAGTACTATGGAGGAGGATGAAGGAATTATTGGAATAAAAATTAGGTTGGTAGTCAGGTGGTTTAGGATATTAAAGGTTATACTTTATTTCTAGGACATAAGCAATGATGTGTCCTAAAGCTAGATTTAGTTTTCTCCTGTGGCCGGGATCCCTAATGCTAGTGAGGTGTTTAATATATCTGATTAGGAGATTGGCCGCATTAAAATCTCTATGAGCCATTATATAGTATGTTATGAGGGAAAGGATGGGAATGTTTTGAATGTGATCCCAGCTTTGGGAATAATAGAAATTCTAAGAATATGCTGGATGGTCCGGCATCTTTTACTAAAGAACTGACTGCAGAGTCATGAAAAAGGGCATTGGTGTTCATAAGAAGGTTATTAACATGACTCCAATTAAAGTCTGGATCAGCAAGCACAATATGAATCTTGTCTCTAGTGGTGGAAAGGTGAAGAAGTTCATGTAGGTCCTAATATGTGATTTCAACGGGTAGTTTGTTCACATAGGATTGAAGTAAAGTATAGGAGGAGTTAATTCTAAGACTGGCAAAAAACTCAAATAGAAATTCAGAATTGAAGGGGAAAGTGAGGTTCAGAATGAAAGTAGGACTTGTATGGGTGAAGAGGTCAAGTACCTTATAGGTCATAACATTTGGATTGACTACTTTGGAAGGAGTAATCCCTGCAGACTTTTAACGAGCATAAGCAACTTGATCCGCTGCTTCAATAAAGTGGGGGTCAACAGTTCCCCTGAAGGAACTTCATGTTTGCATTCTAGAATGTTTGCCACCAGCCATATTGAAGATTTGAGAGTTTGAGTGAAAGAGAGGAGAAATTGAATAATTTTGAAATGAAGAAAATAATTAAAATTGTCTGTTTATATAGGGTTAGCCATATCATCCAGGACGATCGAGATATCATCCAAGAAAATAAGAAGCAATAATTCATCCAGAATGATTGGTCAAAAAGGTAGTTGTATCATCCAAGATGATCTGGTATCATCCAAGATGATTAGACATAGACAATCATCCTGAGGAGTCAGTCCATACGATTATTGACTGGCTCAATTATACAGGATGAACACATGGATCATCCAGGATGATGAGTCATTAAGGATCGTACCAACTGTTATACAAATCATCCAAACATTTTAGCCACATGGATCATCCAGGATGAATAGGTGGATCGTCCAGGACTATTACCAATAATAGATTTAGATTAGTTGTTGGATTTAGGTTGAACAGTGATATGATGATATCATCCAGGACGATGTTATATCATCCAAGATGATGTAAACAAAAATTAAAAGAAATGAATGATGGATAGGGATGATCAGAGAGGGTCCAAATTAAAAAAATTAATCTTAAAATACTAGAAAATAGCGATAGACAAAACAAAATAAACAAAATACGATAAAAATAATCATAAAAAAATAAACTCAAAGTTTCTTTTTATTGATCGCCTTCAATAAATGATAAATTTACCTAAATTTTTTATTTAAAAACCCAAAAGAAAAGAATAAAAAATGTTGCAATCCAGAAAGGTTAAAAACTCAATTTTATAAACCCTACCTCGGACACCTTGCAGGTTAAAGTTCCTTTTAAATAAAAATCTAATTCAAAAATGAAGAAATTAGATAAGAAACATGATCCTTTCAAGCTTCATTCTAGAAAAATATCTTATAAAATAGTATTGCAAAGTAAAGAACCAGGAATCATGATTTTCAATCTCAAGTGTTTAAAAATATTAAGTGACACATGGATTCTTCTAAGATTTTTAAGGATTTGAAAGGGAAGGAAGCTTATATCTTTGTAGGCTCATTTTGTGCCTCTTTTTTCTATAATTTGGTGCACTTTACGCATCTTTTGTTTTTTGATACACTTCATGTATCTTACAATTAATTGGCAAATATTGTGCATCTTTTCAGTGTTGGGCTCATTTTGTGCCTCTTTTCCTATCTTTTATGAGCTTTCTTCCTTTCATAACCTCTAAAGACTCTCAGCTGTGAGATTATCTTCCAGATATAAGAGAGGAAGAAACTCACTCTCTGATATACGGAAGAGTAAACCATAAAATAGAATCATACTCATATGATAAATGCAACCACCTGATTAAGAAAACCTAAAAGTAATTCAATGATTTGGAATCCTATTCATATGAGATAAATTACTATAGAAAGATAAAACAAATCTCTATTTCAAATTCAAACTTTTTAATTTTGAAATAGATTTTGATTCAAAAAAAATACCATTAAAGGAGTTTGAGGAAGAGAAATAATTATCAATATTTCTTCATTTAACTATTTTAGAGGAGTCAATCACTACTTACAAGTTTCTAAAATAAAATAAGGAAAAAATCTTATTTAAAAAGCATGTTCATCAGTAGAAGTAAATAGTGATCTGATTCTTAAAATACCAAAAGGAAAATAAATATTAGGAAATCAAAAGCATAAAAACAAAAACACACAAAAAGAAATAAGTAAATCAAAACTAAACATGAAGAGAAAAAACATAAATAGAAGGCATCATTTTCAAGCATGAATATCTATCACACCTAATCAGGTTCTTAAGGTACTAAAGGTTTCAAAGTCCAGTGGTTTTGTGAAGATATCTGCTAATTGGTTTTCAGTGGCTACATGATGTAGCTCTATGTCTCCTTCGGTAACATGGTCCCTAATGAAGTGGTGCCTGATGTCAATGTATTTGGTCCTGGAGTGTTGGATTTGAATCTTTGAAATGTAGATGGCACTAGTATTATTACATATGACAATAATTGTGCCTACAGGAAGTCCTAAATCTATAATTTATTTTTTTATCCAAAGGACCTAGGCCACATAACTTCCTAAGGAAATATATTCAGCTTCAGCAGTGGACAGTGCAAATGTGTTCTATTTTATATAATATTAGAAGACTATGGATTGTCCTATGAATTGACATGTCCCATAAGTATGTTTTCTATCAACTTGGCATCCTACAAAATTTGAATCAGAATATCCTATGATTTCAAAAGAGGTGCTATTCTTAGGATATTAGATTTCTAAGTTTTGGGTTCCTAAGAGATATCTAAGGATTCTCTTAATATCAGTCAGGTGGGACTCCTTTAGATTAGCCTGAAATCTAGCACAGAGACAAACATTAAACATAATATCAGGTCTGCTAGTAGTCAAGTAAAGAAGTGATCCAATTATTCCTCTATATTTCTTTCAATCAATAGATTTTCCATTTGAATCCTTATCTAACAAAATACTGGAACTCATGGGAGTGTTGATGGGCTTGGCTTTATCCATCTCATATTTCTTCAAGTTGTCCTTAATATATTTTGACTGACTAAAGAAAGTTCCATCATCTTTCTGCCTTATGCTAAATCCAAGAAAGTAAGTCAGTTCTCCCATCATACTCATTTCAAATTCCTTATTATTTTTGAAACTTTATCACATAATTTTTCATCAGAAGATCCAAATAGAATATCATCAACATAGATTTGGATAATTAGTAATTCATCACCTACCTTTTTCAGAAATAGGGTGTTGTTTACGCTACCCTTAACAATGTTCTTTCTAGTAGGAATGTTCTAAGTCTTTCATACCATGCCCTGGGTGCTTGTTTTAGTCTATATAAGTCATTTTTTTAATTTGAACACATGATTAGGAAATTATAAATTTTCAAAGCTTAGGGGTTGTTTAACATACACATCTTCTTTTATCACCTCATTTAGAAAGGTACTCTTAACACCCATTTGAAACAGTTTGAATCCCTTAAAACAAGCAAAGGCTAGTAGCACACTAATGGCTTCTAATCAAGCCACAGTGGTAAAAGTCTCCTCAATGTTAATCCCTTCTATCTAAATATACCCCTTAGCCACCAATCTTACCTTATTTCTAATCACCACACCAGAATCATTCATTTTGTTTTTAAGCACCCATTTAGTTCCAACAATACTTTAATCCTTATGTCTTTTAATTAGTTCCCAAACATCATTCCTAACAAATTGATTCAACTTTTCCTACATGGCTAGGATCTAGAATTCATCAGATAAGGCTTGATTTAGGTTGGTGGGTTCAGTCATTGAAATGAAGGCAGAATTATTTACTTCTTTTCTAAGTCCTTACCGAGTTCTAACACCTTCAGATAGGTCTCCTAAGATCAATTCTTTAGAATGACTTGAAGAATATCTCCATTCTTTAGGCAGTGAAACTTCAGGTTCTACCCTTTCCTCCAGATTTATAGATTCTACTCCTTGGGTGACTTCTATAACCTCTTCTTCTTCTTCCCTAGACCCTCCAGAATTATAAGATTCATCAAATACAACACGAGTGGTCTCCACAATTACCAGTATTCTTTTATTGAAGACTCTATAGGATTTCCCAACACTTAAGTAACCTAGGAACACTCCTTCATTAGATTTTAGGTCAGACTTTCCTAGTTGAGACTTCCCATTATTCAAAATTAACACTTTATATCCAAAAATATGAAGGTGAGAGAGGTTGGTTGTCCTACCCTTAAGATTTTCATAGGGTGTCTAGTTAAGCTTAGATCTAAGATTTACCCTATTCAGAACATAACAAGTTGTATTCATCGCTTCTACCCATAAGTATTTAGGTAGTGAGTATTCAGCTAATATGGCTCTAGTAACTTCTACTAGGGTTTTGTTCTTCCTTTCAACTACCCCGTTTTGCTGAGGGGTCTTAGGAGCTAAAAAATTGTGACATATCCCTTGTTCCTTATAAAAAGACTCAAAATTTTCATTATCAAATTCTCCACCATGGTCTCTATGAATGGTTAAGATTTCACAACCTAGTTTCCTCTGAATCTAAGTGGAGAAAGATCTAAACTCCTCGAATGATTCACTTTTATGAGATAAAAATCTAACCAAGAAAACCTCAAATAATCATCAACTAGCACATACCCAAAGACTTTCCCTCCTAGGCTTGAAGTGCTGACAAGTCCAAAGAGATCTGTGTGAAGGACTTCTAAGGGTTTGTAAATGTTAATATCTTTGATTGAGTGGAAGGAGGATTTGACTTGCTTTCCTAACTAACAAGCATCATAAAGGTGGTCCTTAGTGAACTCTAGTTTGGGGACACCACTCACAAAGTCTTTTTGGGTGATCTTCCTAAGGCTTCTCATGCTTGCATGACATAATCTACTATGCCACAGCCATAATTCATCAACAATTATTTTTAAGCAAAGAGCAATATCAGCTTTAAGGCAATTTAGATCCAGTATATAAACATTGTTGATCCTTTTTCCCTACAAAATAATTTTATCATTTAAGCTTATAATGCAACCGGTGGCAGAAATTTTATACTGAAGCCTTTATCACGGAGCTGGTTGATGCTAAGTAGGTTGTGTTTTAGTCCATCTATAAGAAAAATATTTTTAATGATGAAATTTTTTTAATCACCAATTATACCTGAGCCCACCACTCTCCTGGCGGTGTTATCTCCAAGTGTTATCCAACCTCCTGCCCTGGCCTCCAATAAAATGAATTGATTTGCATCTCTAATCATATGCCTTGAACATCTACTGTCCAAGTACCACACCTCTCACGAGCCCACCACTTAAAAGTTCATGAGAGTGGTTAAACCTTATAGAACTAGCCTGAGGCTAACCAAGAGGGGGGGTGAATTGGTATTTTTAAAAATTCTTAAATAAAAATTAAAAATCTTTTAATTTTTTTTAAATATTTTATAAACTAAAAAATCTTAAGCAGAAGCAGATATCAAAATCTAAGATTTTAATCGCAGAATAAATCAAACAAAAGTGCAGAAATAAAATGCAAAAAAACTAATAAGAAAGAACACATAGAATTTTATAGTGGTTCAGTCAAATCTGACCTACGTCTACTCCCTAGAATCTCCTCTTCTAGGTATTTCACTATTCAGTTAGTGTCTCTCCTTTTACCCCCACAACAAGTCAGAGAAGCCTTACCAAATCTTTCCACTGACTCGATGAGGCAGAGAACCTTGAATCCTTTTTTACCCTCATAGTAATGGAAGAGAACTCAAAATTATTTTACTCCCACCTGGAGTTGGCTGAGAACCACAAGAATCCTTTTACACCCTCTAGGAGTAAGATGAGAACCTGACAATCCTTTTACTCCCTCCATGAGTAGGTAGAGAACATGGATCTGATGCTGATGATCGTCTCACCAGAGCCACCAAGGAACCAAGGATAAAGAAGGAAGAAGACGATCGAATCCTTGCTTGGAGCAACCTTTATGAATCCCCTTACAAACTCCTCCTCATAAGATCCTCTCTCTCTCCCACAAACTCTCCTTTTCCTTCTCTTAGCTCTCTCAGGTTAGAGCAGCAACAAAAGAATTAATCATCAGTAATTAAGAGAGCTTAATAGGAGGCCTCAAAAAGTTCCCTAATTTTTAACTTGCTAACAAAGATCATCAAGGATGATTTGTCAATCGTCATGTACGATCAGTATAAATCATCCCATCCAAGTAGGATGATCTAAGTTTCCTGTAAGATCAGAGTAATAAGTATGTACTAATCATCCTGTACGATTAGTTCAAAACTAGATTTATCATCCGGCAGATCATTTGGGATGTCCAGGATGATTAGAAGAAAAATGTACTGATCGTCCTATACGATTAGTTCAAAACATGGTTTATCATCTAGCAAATCATTCGGGACGTCCAGGATGATTAGAAGAAAAATGTATTTATCATCCCGTACGATCATAGATGATCATCCTACATAATATGATCATTCAATCTAACTATACTTAGATCCCTATTCACAAGATTATTTTAGGCATGACTGCTACACATCGTCCAAGATGATCTAAATCATCCTGTACGATTAGAAAAAAAATTTCAATTATCAAATCTTGCCTATATCATGTCTGGCAGCTGGATTTTTAAATTGATGCATATCATCCTGTACGATGATAGTATCATCCAGGATGATTGGTCTAATCAAGCTTATTTAATATGTAAGCCCTAATTAGGGTTTCTATTTTGAACTGATTATCCAGGATGATTTAGGATCATCCTGTATGATATAATCAAAAATAAAAGAACTCTTAAACTCACCAAATTTCTCCCCCTAAGTGTGTGTGTGCAAGATTACTTAGTTTCAGGATCCATCATAGTACATTTGACTCTAGAAAAGGTGAAAAATGTATTGGAATTAAACTTACAGACTAACTCAGTCCTAATCTACCCAATCTTGAGCTGGCTTGCAAGTTAGCTTGTGATCCTGAAATGTTAGTGAGCAGGAAAAACAAAACATATAAGTAAGAATAGCAGTAATAAGGAACCAGTAATATTTATATCATTAAAATCACTGTACTTGGGCCCAGATTTGCAACAAACACCAATTCAGCCCCCCCACCCCACCCTCCTAGTGTGCATTTATAGTTCAAGTCAGTCTAACAACCCACATTTAAACTTTCAAGGGTTACTAAGCCTAAAGCTCTCTTTTCATTTCATTGAACCCCCATAATATTATTTTATTAAAACTGATTTTTTTAGTGTCTACTTTAAGTAAGAAAGAGTATTAAGAGTCATTTTTTTATCGATGCATCTTGATCAACAAGGACATGATATTACTTCAAGTTGTCAACAATTATAAAAGTATATAATGGGCAATTGTGATCAATAGTTCCCAATAACAAGTCTTCATCTGACAATATTATTCTAGGATCCTTTTTGAAGTATAACTCTTCTTCTAATTGTATTAATGCTAGTTGAGCCATATAGATCTCTCTATTTCATATAATGTTTTCTAAGATGATCTAAGTCATTATAGTCTACTCTAGGAATCTCTAGGTTAGATGCATCTTGATTTATTCTAGTTGAGGTTTATTTGAGGTTTATGGATTATTAGGCACTTTTTTTCCTTTATCTACAACTAAACTCACAATGGTAGAACTTTACCACAAGGAAGATCACCTGAACTACCTCTTTGAAAGAAGAAGCAATCATATTATCTATAACTTGATAACTGATTACCTTTGAGTTCTCATCTTATAAACTATTAGAACCAGACATCACTTTCTCAATGTTTATAGGATCAACCTATGCCTATAAGCTCTTCTTCATTTTTCAGGAGTTTTCTAATTCTGTTATCTGCTTGTGGTGGAGGAAGCTCATGGATTTCTATGGCCATCATTGGCTGGCTTGGTTTCTTTTGAACCCATCCTCGAATTATCCCCATACTGTTTCCCAGTTGAATGTTTGCATTTTCTGGTATGTTGTGATCTCCCTTTTGCAGGTTGTGCTCTATTTTTTGCAGGATGGCTATTGCTCCACTGTATTTTTGGACTGGAAGATTCATTGGAAGGATGCTATGTTACTGTGGAGTAATAAAGTCATTACTTTGAATGAGAAGCAGGTAGGGATTACTACTTTTTGGATTGCTTCCTTGTTTTGGGTGCTCGCTCTTGCGCACCGTAGAATGTTCCTAGGTTTTGTGTATTGTGCTTTAGCAGGGACCTTGAGCTCACAGGTTTTTCTTTAATTATTTTTGTAGCTCATTCGAGCGAGTAGTGAGCTTGAGGTCCCTTTAAGGACCTTGTAACTGTTTTTCTTAATTAACACGTAGGCCCCCACCGAGGGGTTTCCCCAAAAAAAAAAGGATCACCCTAAATATTAAGGACATGGGAATTGCTATCAGAGAAGTATTAAAGAGATTCCTCAAGTCATTCAAATTCAATTTTACTTCATGAGAATTATTTGCAATTATACTATTAAAATGTTAATTGAATCGTCATTAATAAAAAATATATATATACAAAATTCTTTTTCATTGCTTTCGTAGTCCTAGGTGAGAAAAAATAAAAGTCATATAAAGTAAGTGGTGCAACGGATTTAAGTCCCCCATTAACAAAAATTACTATTTTATCCAATAAAAATTTACTTTTACTCAAATCTCCTCCTTCGAGATTACAAAAGCTTGACTGACTCGAACTTCCTTGCCCTCTTAAATCAAAGTTTTTTTTAACTTCTTTCGAAGCTACTAGATCAACTTGGATGGGACTTTATGCTCCTAGAGGTATCAAAATAGATAAAATAAAATTAAATTTGTTAAGAATCCTTTTAGATGAATAGGATAATTCAATATTCCTATCATCATTAAATTTTAAAATAGAAGAGGGAGAAAAACACTCGCCAATCACAAATTTAGCATATCCTTAACTTAAATATGCTAAATATTCATTAGGTATCACAACCACCTAATATTTTATGTTCTTCTCATTCCATTCTTTGAAAGTTATGCAATTTTCTAATTCTTGACTAAGCATTCGGTGATATGGGCAATAATTGGGTTGGCCCAATTAACCCACTTCCTCTGGCCTCTTATGGTGAGGAAGTTTAAATTTTGACTTCTTCATGAGATATTTTGAAGATTCTTTTATTATCCTCCCTTCTGAAATATTAATTTTCATTTATGAGTGATTCAAACTTCTCCCTGCTCTCTTTATGAGTGAGATTAGATTGCGGTTTCAAATGTTGATCTTTCTATGGTCTACTATATTATTGACATAGAGAAGGACGATTTGGATTCTCTATTTGAAACTTCATTGATTGTTTACCCTTGTCAATTATAGAAAATGACCCATATTTTATTTCTAATACCTTCTAAGGTTTTAATTTTTCTACCTCTGCTAAAGATTTATTTTCTAAGGATAACTAAGAAGCATCCTCTTGGAGATTAGAGGCTTTGCTTAATAACTTCTCAAATATCTTAAAGCCAATGGACCATGAATATTTTTTAAAAGAACTTTGATATCATAATGCTCTTGCAACTGTGGTTCACACCTCATGCTAAGATTTCTCCATATCAGAATATAGTCTATTAAATTTTTACCAAGTTTCTACTTCTCTACAACCAAATCCTCGATGGTGATATGGTATTTAACTCTAAGAAATCTTTCAAACAATAAACTTTCTAATTCTGAGATACAGGCCATCCCATTAGGCAGTTTAGTATACCAATCAAATGTGACACTTGATAAGTTATTGATAAATTGTCTTAATAGTTGTGCATCACTTCCTCGAGTGTTACAACAATTAGCTTTGAAATGTCTGAGATGTTGCTTTGGGTTACATGTTCCATCAAAGTTTTTAAATAAAGGAGGCATAAATCTTTTTGGATACGGAACCGAATTGTATTCCTCTAGTTATGGTCTACCCCTTCGAATAGATGACGTACCTCGAGACTATGCTAACTCCTCTTTAACTTGTTCCTCTGCCATCTATTTTACATCAATAAATTGAACTAACTCTCTTTCTTATTTTACCAATTTATTATCTGCTTCCACTTTACCAACTTCTTTATTTTTAATGTTTATCTATATGGATTCATCAAGAGGTGACTCTATTTGTGCATTTAATGAAGGAGTCTTTTCGTTCTACATCACAGCCATATTGGACATCATTTCTTCTTATTTCTTTTCCATCCAAGAGATCTGTTCAACCTTTTAACTTAGCTAGTCGAATAGGCTTTTGGTTAAATTTGGTGTATCACCTTCTTTAGCTTTGACATTTATAAGACTAGCTTTAGTTTTACCTTTTTCTTTGCAAGTAGATGCCCGAATATTTATCATGCAAATATTCCTGGACATTTCATCATCTTCTAAGTTCATATTATCTTTTTTAGAAACTTCTTCATTTATTTGTTTGATACTTTACTTTGAGTAATTTATCTTGTCTTTTATGGATCTCCCTGATACATTGTGTGGATCAACTACATGTTCCATAGCTCTGGCTAATGTAGTCAGAGTGGCTACACTTTAGGTCACGAAACCCTCTTATTAGATATTGAAGTTGGATGATTTACTAGTTTCAGCCTTCTTGTATCTAGGTAAGAAGATGATTAGATACCTTCTAAAAGGTGCCAGTCAACTCATGTGAAAGATGGACTAAAGAGGCATGAGAAATTTTAGTTAGATTTTTACCTAACTGAAGGTGAGATGTAGATAGTGATATTGATATATAACCCTAATGGGAAGAATTCCAAATTCTAACAGGCTTCTAGGAAATTGTGTGAACTAACGACTAATCATCGTTATTTGATTTTAGAAATTTGAGAACTTCTTAGATTCCCTTGAATTTGTGATCACTGGCTTAACTAGTTTGGGTACTTTGAAGTTTACTCTTCTCTTTGGAGAGACAGGGAAAATTCTTTCCTGAGTAGCTTTAACTCTAATCGAACAGAAATCACACCTTTCATACTTTTTTGAAACTCTTCTTCTAATTGCCAGAAACTAGAAGCACAGTTATGGACAAGTCTTTAAGCATCATCTTAAACTTCCTCTTCATCTTAGATAAGGAAGGGACAAGTGGTTATTTACAAAATGCACAAGATGGAGAGTTAGCAATTTAGATGATGCTTTCCTTTCCCATAGTGGTAGATAATGGATGAAAATGGCTTCAACTTAATAGTTGGGAGTTCACTTATACTTTAGCATTCTCATTTACAGTTGCTTCAGTTGCAGCCTTAGTCAGCATCTCTTCATTTAAGAGTTTGACCTTCTCGTCCCTTTGCCTCAAATGATAATTCTTGTTTCAGCATTGGGATTTGGTCATCTTATTAACAGCAACGATGACCCAATCTCAAACTTACTGTAAACTATATATTCAAATCAAATAATATACTTTAGTCACTAGTTGATAGTAGGCTAAGGCAATCTAAAGAGTAGCTGTAGACCCACCCTCGATTGTAACCTCTATAGTAGGTTTTGGTGCAACAAATTATGATATGTTTTGATTTAATACTATATTTTTGATTCAAGATCCAAACTTGATCATGTTACTTAGTCTAACGGTGACTGACCAAACAAAATGTTAAAGCTATCAAAAAAGTTAATGATGGTCATTATTTCTAAAATTGAGGCAGAATTCTATATCATTTTCTAAACTTACCTACTTCAAACTAGATATTTGGATCAAAAGAATGTATTGAACTGAATTTATTTAATCCCCATAGAAAATTTAAATTAGAATGAATCTAGAATTTAAATTTGAATTTGAAGTGATTTGAATCTTGACCCAATCTGAAAGACTTCAAACTAGGGAAGTGATTGAAACTGGGATTGATATTTTTAAGAATTGAAATGGTTTGAATTGAGATTTGCAGATGAAGGATCAAAAACTAGTACCAATGTAGTAAATTGGACTAGAGAATTGAACCTAGGTTTTACAAATAAGGACTAATGTAGTATATTAGACCTCAAGAATTGAATATGGGTTTTACAGATAAGGACCAATTTAGTATTTTGGACCTTAAAAATTAAATCTTGGTTTTACAGGTAAAGGACCAATTCAGTATATTAGACCTCAAGAATTGAATCTGGGTTTTACAAGTAGTCTCCACTATAAATGAAGAATCTATCCCAAATGAAATCTCTAGAAAAATCCTATGGATAAATAAATTATACATACCAATTTTCTTTATGCTTCTTCAATCAAATATGTATAGCTAACATTAAACTATTTGGAAAAGAGACTAATACTTCACTATTGATTCAAAAAGAGAAATGATAATTAATTTTATAATCAAACACAACATAGGGGATGCAAAATTCATCTCAAAAGATAAAAGTAACATTCATCTATCATTTTGAAAATGAAACTAACTAAGGAATAAAACTTTAGCTTGTGTCTAAAGATTTTCCCCCTACTTTCCAACTTTCAAGAACTAAAGTAGGGTTTCTTTTTTATTGGGTTTTAGATTCCCTATAGAGATAAGCCTTTATAGGAAATTACATCTCAAGACAAATCTTGATTAAAATGGAGACTAGACTTTTTAGATTTACGAAGATTTGAGTTAGTATGATTTTTAGAATTGAAAGGTAGGAAGGGCTTTACTAATTAATTTTTTTTAAAGTGAGTTTAAAGTTTATTTAGGATTTACATACCCTCCTAAGGAGATATATTGAGGGTGTGTATACAATCTGTACTTATATCTTCTTAGAGTGGACTGCCCGCTAACAACCTAGGTGTAATCCAACATCTTATGAATGCAAGATACAAAGTTCTTTTTTGTCGAGAATCAAAGTTTTGGTTCAGAATTTAATCATGACTCTTAATATAAAAATGCACCTAACTAGGATAATACATCATGTAAGATTTTTGAAGCAATGTATAAATAAAAACTTTTATTCATTTATTTATTTATTTATTTTTTTTTTAAGGGGAAACCCACAGAGGGGCCTACGCGTTAATTAAGAGAAAAATTATAAAGTCCTTAAAGGGACCTTAAGCTCACTAAGGCTCAAAAGAGCTACAAAATTAAAACAAAAAAAAAAACTTAAGAGCTCGAGGTCCCTTCTGAGCAAAATACAAAATAACCTAGGTACATTCTACAATGCACAAGAACGAGCACCCAAAAAGGAGAAAAAGAGCAAAAAAATAGGAATG